>JAJAGP010002380.1:0-117638 GCA_025084515.1 Ancistrus triradiatus | reverse complement strand
AGCAGCTAATGTGAGGAAACCCACCAACATCCCAGAGCTGAAGCTGTTCTGTACGGAGGAATGGGCTAAAATTCCTCCAAGCCGGTGTGCAGGACTGATCAACAGTTACAAGAAACGTTTAGCTGCAGTTATTGCTGCACAGGGGGGTCACACCAGATACTGAAAGCAAAGGTTCACATACTTTTGCCACTCACTAATATGCAATACTGGATCATTTTCCTCAATAAAGAAATGACCAAGTATAATATTTTGGTCTCATTTGTTTAACTGGGTTTTTTTAATCTACTTTTAGGACTTGTGTGAAAATCTGATGATGTTTTAGGTCATATTTATGCAGAAATATTGAAAATTCTAAAGGGTTCACAAACTTTCAAGAACCACTGTAACATGTACTGTGATGAAATAGTAAAAATAATACACCTAGAGGATAATATGGGTTATCCAACTGCATGGAACTAATGGGAATTTTGTCAAAGGAAGCAGTACTAGATACTCAATCAAAGTCCAATAGAAATGTAATCTTCAGGCGACAATAATATCCCAATTATTTCATAGCCTTTGTTAGAAGCATTGAATACAGTGTCACTGCTCTAATGTCTTTGAACCCTCTGGGCTGTATCATAATCCATCATGTTATGAATTTCTTGTCAATTGTTTGGAGGCACAATTAATTTTGAGCTCGAACAGCCCTTTTTAACGCCCATAGATATCCATTCGTCTTACAGAGCAGAGAAAAGCACTATTATGATGGTCAAGTGTCCTCTTTGTATTCATCTATATACACTCACCAGTCACTTTGTTAGGTACACCTCCTTGTTTCTACACTAACTGTCCATTTTATCAGCTCCACTTACCATACAGAAACACTTTGTAGTTCTACAATTACAGACTGTAGCCCACCCGGTTCTTTGTTCGTCCCCTTTACTCTTTTCTCTAATGGTCAGGACCGCCACAGATCAGGTACTATTTGGGGTGGATCATTCTCAGCACTGCAGTGACACTGATGTGGTGGTGGTGTGTTAGTGTGTGTTGTTCTGGTATGCGTGGATCAGACACAGCAGTGCTGCTGGAGCTTTTAAATACTGAGTGCGTTTACTGAGTGCGTGCACATAATAATAAGATTATCTAGTGCTCATGTATACAGCATGCTTTGGTCTAGAAATCAGATTAAGAAATCTGATAAAGAGGGCTGGATTTTATTCCAGTAATCAGATTACTCATTGCATGTTTACCAGTTACCCGGTTACAATCGGTGTTTTCAGTCTGCGCATGTGTATGAGCATTCCCCCATGGTTGCCAGGTCCACATATTTCTAAATACTTGGCTTTATTTGGCCTCTTTTTCTATTGGCTTTAGCGTCTTTTTTCTCGCTGAATCTGGCAACCCTGGAATTAAATGCGCCATGGATTTAAGTGCTGCGAAACGGCTATCGAACACTTTGGCAAGACAATATATACACGAGAAAGTGAATAATTTGATTATTTAATATTAAAGTTTGAAGTTTATGTCACATATTTTTATGAGATTATTGGAAAGTAGAAATCCGATTACTACCTGAATCATGTAAACCCAGAGGTTTCCTGTTATCAGATGTGCACTTGTTGATCGCGTTACTGACGAAATCTGATTTTCTCACAGGACGCTGCCTACAGAATTCTGGTGGCTGGACTATTCTCAGTCCAGCAGCACTGCTGTGTCTGATCCACTCATACAAGCACAACGCACACTAACACACCACCACCATATCAGTGTCACTGCAGTGCTGAGAATGATCCACCACTTAAACCTTTTGTTGTCTACTGTTTTTGTCTAATCACAAACAGATCAATTGCCGACAAGAATTTGATGCCCTGCCAACAGCTCATTATCTTTCATGGATGATGCGTCCATAACTTCAATTTCTATTTTTTCTGACCCTTTTTTAGTAGATTTTCCTTGTGCAGTGATGCATTTTGTAGTCACTACAAATGTGAGGAATTATATATGGGTGAATATGGGCCAGAAAGTGTATATCCAGCTCTCCATGAAGCATTTAATATTGGTTTATGGCTGGCTGGGTTATGGAGAATACAGATAAAAACCCAGGGAATATATAATGGATGAAAAGGCAACACATCCGCTCCTGTTGGGGGGAAAAAGCGAGTTCCCCTGGCAGCCACAGGGACATAAATGCAGGAAGGCATGAACGTCCATCCACACTGCTGAATAGGAGCTGAAGAAAGGCCCGTAGGCCAGCAGCGTCCAAACATGAAAGGCAAGCAGATAAGTTTCTACCTTTCTTCCTTCAAATACTCTCAGTCATTTTTTCTTTGCTGCAATATAGATTTAGAGGTGTCATGAACCGACTCCTATTACCAGTCTTTGAACTTGTGTAACCATTTGTTGCTTTGTTTTAGAAAGTAACACACTATTTTGCTAATTTATGTCTCTGACCCCCCATCCACTTTGGCCAGGTCCAGGTTGGTTTAGGAGCCATTTATTGTATCTGGCACAGTTGACAAACAACACAGGGGAGGCTGTAACAAATGTTCATTGGATTTTTTTGTGACGGGTAGCAAGAAGAGAACTGCATTTCAGTTAAAAAAGAAGAAAGCTTGTCTTGCTTTCAGTAATATACATTATCTCAGATCCAAGGTTAGGAGCTATTATAGGCCGTCAAGTGGTCAAAGAGATGCACACACATAAAAATGCTCAATCTGGCCTCAATCTAAAGTAAGAGGATGCATCAGAACAAAATCAAATGTAAATGTTTTTTTGATTCCTTTTGCAAAGAAACTGTAAAGACAAAAACAAAAGCTTTTTGGGTGGGTTTTAGGAAGGGGATTCTGATTGAATTATTAGGGAGTCACTAAATGAGACCTTCGTTAACTGAAGTTTTAAATGTGTCATATTTGTATGCTAAACCTTAAAGTCAAAGGCAAATGTATTTATATAGAATAGCACGTTTTTTAACTTACAGTGGAGCGTCGTCCTTCAAAAAGCAAGCTTTACAATTATCTAGGAGGCCAGGCTAGGAAGGTAAGGGCCCCGAAAGAAGCCCTACTGGCCAGCAAGTGGAAAGGAAAAAAACTCCCTAAAATTTTAAAAGAAGAAGCCTTTGGAGGAAACCAAGAACTCAAAAAAGTGGACCCTTTTGGGCAGCCTAGATGATGATGAGCTCATATGAAGCGAATTTAAACTAAGTTTTATCTAAATATAATACGTTTGCATGTGAGAGTAATAGTTTAAATAAACAAGAAGATAAATATTAAAAAATAAAGAGAAGGAAGGAGAACATATTTCAATAAGGTATTAAGTAATAAAATACGTCAATAAATATAGTAACAATCTATAATGAAATTAAATATGATGCGTATATCTAATGAAAAAAGTGGTAATTTAAAACATGAATATGAAAACTACAGAATATATAAAGCTAAATGTATACAAAATTAAAGATTGAAATAATATCCCATTAAGAATATGCCAGAAATATTGCTGTTATTATTTAGTTTTCAGTAAACAGAGTCATTTGTTGGTTTTTCTAATTATTTGTAGGTTGGAAAGCCCACGCATATTATTCCTAAAACACACAAATGCCTTTTACCTTTATCTTTTTAATAAGTTCAGAGATGAGCCAGTTTTATTGCGAAAATAGAAGAAATATCCAACTGATGCCCGCTCCCGTTGTAATCCGTAATAATATGGGTATACATTGCTGCTTGAGTAGTCAGATTACTGAGGGTAAAGCCCAGCCCTCTTATCAGATTTCTTAATCTGGATTTCAGATCGGAGTATGCCTTGAATAGATGACCGGTTTGAATAAAATAATCAGATAACTGCAGAAATCCCGACTAATGTTTCGGATTACTAAGTGTAGGTAAAACGCCCTAGTTTTATTGTGCATGTTTGGGGGGAGGGGGTTTGGTTGGGGGTGGGCATTGGAGGTGGGCAGGAAGGCTCAGGCGGGTTACCGTGCTCTGTGTGCTGCATGCCGCCGATTGATTATATATAGTGCATGTAAACAAAACATATTGAAATGCAAGAGGCAGTTACAATGAAAATGTTTTTTATATAAAGTGGCCGATGGGAGTCTTTGAGTGCTTTTGGATAGAACACGTACTTGCCCTGTAGCAGAGGATTTAATTAAACATTTTTTGTAGAGAAAGTCTGGATGTCAGTGCTGGGAATTTTCTTTCCTCTCTGTTTTTCACTCACATCTTCTCAGAACGCTTAGACGCTTTTGATATTTTGAAGCATGAAAAACACTATCCATACCATGTAGCACTTTTCCTGCTTGCAAATTAAGCATACACCACTTGATTTCTGTCCTTCCCACACCCAACCGGCATCATAGATACTTGCCAACCCTGAACCGTGTGCCCTCCGATGCTACCCCCTGGAGAGTTTCTGTCAGCCATTAGCCACACATTTGTGTTCTTGTTTCTGTCACTTGTGGGGACTGTCCACACTAGACATAATATTACTTCTTCACTAATTAATGCTACCAGTACACTCTCAGACACTTCTGCCGAAACCGTGAACCTTTTAATCTTGAATAACTAAAAAGCAATCAGGTTTTCTTTTTTTTGGTTTTAAAAAGATAGAGTTTTTCCAATAAATATTATTCAAGTAAAACTAAAATCCCTGCTGGAACCAGTAATGTCCCCCATTAGGCAAAACATTCAGATCTCTGCTATCCTGGTGTTGGGAACATTTTGGTTCCCACACAGTGATTCTTAAAACTTTTGACAACACAACACACACACACACACAACACCACAAACAGAGCCCTTGTATTGATGTGTTTTTTTGCCAGGAAAAAAAATGTTTTTTTTTCCTCATAAGCCAAACAGCAGGCGTCCTTTTTTTTGGTCTTCTTATTATCATTCACTGTCACCTTTTTGTGCATTCAGGAAAAATGTAAGTAACAAATAACCTCATAAGCCAAAAGACTCTTGAATTTCTCTCCTCTTCCTCTCTCTCTCTCTCGGTCCTCAGCTCTCATGGGGGTCTCTCTCTTGAAGTGGAGCAATGGTCGGGTTGGTGTTGGTGGCTAGAACAAACGGGCCCCTGGTCTGAGTAGTATTCAGAAACTGAAAACTGGGATTTTCACACGCAGCCATCTCTAGGGTTTACAGAGAATGGTCTGAAAAGAGAAAATATCCAGTGAGCGTCATTTCTTTGACAATGCCTTGTTGATGCCATACATCATAAGAGAGTGGCCAGACTTGTTTGAACTGATAGAAAGGCAACAGTAACTCAAATAACCAGTTGTTACAACCGATGTATCACAGCACATCAGACCACGAAGCAGAGGGTCTACAGCAGCAGAAGACCACAGCGAGTGCCACTCCTGTCAGCTAAGAACAGGCACAAGCAGTTTTGAAGGCAAAAAGTGGTCCAACATGGTACAAGCAAGGTCTACCTAATAAAGTGGCCAGTGAGTGTGTGGTCCAGTAGGGGTCCTACTGACAAATTATGTAGAGACACAGATGGACTACACTTTGTAAATGTAGAACTACAAAGTACATCTACTGTATATGGTAAGTGGAGCTGATAAAATGGACAATGATATACAGTGGTACCTCGGTTCTCATGGTTAACTCATTTCAGAAAGCCTGTCAAGAACCAAAAACGACAAGTACAGAGCAATAAGGAATAGTGTAAATTGAATTAATCCATTCCAGACCCCCAGAAAATCCACACTGAATAAGGCATTACATGCATTAATTCAGTTATATTGTACAGGTGCTCCCTGATTTATGAAGGTGATATGTTCCGACAAATCCATTACGAACTGAGGAGTTTAATGAGTGTTTGGGAGAACAGTCTGTACTGTATCATAGCTGGTAACTAAATGATAAGTAATGATAAGTTCATGTTTGAAACACTTACATTAACCTACAGATGGCCAAAATCATGAACACAAAGCTTAATAAAATAAAGTGTTGAATAGTATCATGTAATTTAGTGAGTAATGGATTGAAAGTGAAAAGCAAAAGCAAAACACTTACTTTACTGATGAGCTCAGGGTGCTACTGTAGCTGCTAAGCTAACTGTAGCCTGTGTTCTAGAGCATTCAATTCCTGTTTTGCTTTCGGTTGGCTCTTATAAACTAACCTTTTTAGGATCCATGGAGACTTATTTGCTCTAAGAATACAGTACTATAGATGTATAAATAAAGAAAAACACAATAAAAATAGAGGGAATCTTCTCTGAGGGCTATTCTGAACCTGAATCAGTGTGTACTGAATTGTGACTCGTGAATCATGAATCGTGAATCGAGATTTGGCTGAAACGAGTTGCGTGGCTCAATTCATACAAGTTTAAGCAAGTCCACCAAGCAAATGACGAGAATCGAGACAAATTTTTCTAATCAAAATACGAAAAAAACCAAATTGATTTCCAAGGTGGTCGAGCACCAAGGTACCACTATATATATATCTATATATATAGATATAGATATACAGTGGGGCAAAAAAGTATTTAGTCAGTCACTGATTGTGCAAGTTCTCCGACTTAGAAAGATGAGAGAGGTCTTAATTGTAAATTATGGTGGAAAATAAGTATTTGGTCAATAAATTTGGTTCAACTCAATACTTTGTAACATATCCTTTGTTGGCAATGACAGAGGTCAAACATTTCCTGTAAGTCTTCACCAGGTTTGCACACACTGTAGCTAGTATTTTGGCCCATTCCTCCATGCAGATCTCCTCTAGAGCAGTGATGTTTTGGGGCTGTCGCTGGGCAACATGGACTTTCAACTCCCTCCACACATTTTCTATGGGGCTGAGGTCTGGAGACTGGCTAGGCCACTCCAGAACTTTGTAATGCTTTTTACGGAGCCACTCCTTCGTTGCCCGAGCGGTGTGTTTGGGATCATTGTCATGCTGGAAGCCCCAGCCACGTTCTATCTTCAATGCTCTCACTGCTGGAAGGAGGTTTTGGGTTAAAAGCTCATGATACATGGCTCCGTTCATTCTTCCCTTAACACGGATCACTCGTCCTGTCCCCTTTGCAGAAAAACAGCCCCGAAGCATGATGTTTTCATCCTCATGCTTCACAGTAGGTATGGTGCAACTCAGAATTCTTCTTTCTCCAAACACAGCAAGTTGAGTTTTTATAAAAAAGTTCTATTTTGGTTTCATCTGATCACATGATATTCTCCCAATCATCTTCTGGATCATCCATAGGCTCTCTGGCAAACTTCAGACGGGCCTGGACATGTACTGGCTTAAGCAGGGGGACACGCCTGGCACTGCAGGATCTGAGTCTCTCTTGGCGTAGTGTGTTACTGATGGTAGCCTTTTTACTTTGGTCCCAGCTCTCTGCAGGTCATTCATCAGGTCCCTCCGTGTAGTTCTGGGATTTTTGCTCACCGTTCTCATGATCATTTTGACCCCACGAGGTGAGATCTTGCATGGAGCTCCAGATCGAGGGAGATTATCAGTGGTCTTGTATGTTTTACAATTGCTCCCACAGTTGATTTATTCACACCAACCTGTTTGCCTGTTGTAGATTCACTCTTCCCAGCCTGCTGCAGGTCTACAATTTTTCTCTTTTTTCGTCCTGGTGTCCCTTCGACAGCTCTTTTTGGTGGTCTTTGGGCCATGGTTGAGGTGTTTTTTTGGATCTTGAACTGTCCTGAAGGCGGCCTGTGACAGTTGTCTTTATACAGGTAACGAGGTCCCAAACAGGTGGTGCCATTATACAGGTAATGAGTGGAGACAGAAGAGCGTCTTACGAGAAGTTTACAGGTCCCCCGTAAAAGCCAGAAAATCCTTTTGCCTTGTTTTTTTGTGGGTTACCAATACTTATTTTTCCACCAATGAGTTTTACCAAGTTAAAGTTCATTAAAAAATTCCTACAAAAATTCATTTTTCCTGGGGATTTTTTTTTCTTTTCTCCATTTGTCTCTCCATAGTTTTAAGTTTACCTATTGATGAAAAATTACAGCACCTCTCCCCGACCCATCTTTCCAAGTTCGGAGAACTTGCACAATCAGTGAACTTGGAAAAACTAAATACTTTTTTGCCCCACTTGTAATAATATTATATATATATATATATATATTATATATATATATATATATATATATATATATGATAATAAATATATAGATATATGTGTGTGTGTGTATATATATATACATATATATATACGTATATATATACACACTTTGAGACACCTCAAATTCACTACTTCCTGTACACTATGGCCTTTCGCAACCCCAAATGCAATAACTCCTTTTTGTCTATCGTTAACATCTGCATTGTGAGCCATTTTCCAGGATTGCTGCAACCCCTTAGTGAACATTGTTTAATCTAAGCAAACACTACTGCACCTGAGATACCAGCAGCACACGCTTGCATTTAAATGCCACTGCTGTCACAGGTTGTGCACCTAGTGTATAGAAACGATATGTGTGACGTCTGATAAAATGAGTGCTCACTATACAGTGTCCCTTGTCTGTGTGTGTTGGGGGATGCTGGATTGAGTTCTGCAGTAACATCTGCTCCATCCTCCTGTCAGGATGAGAAGCCCAGTCATCCTGTGATGATTTGGCTACGCGGTCTTGTGCTGTGACGCTGCTGTCAACATGCCGCTCCAAACACATGGTGCACTGCAGGCACAGGTGAGCTAGTCCCAAACCTGAAATGGACTCTGAAGGGGGTTGTGTGTACGCGCTCCTGTGTTTGGGAGGAACAGCATGAAAGAATCACAGCACGATATCCATGCAAGCCAAAATCCCAGCGCTTTAAGTTAATCATAGTATCTGATTGCAATTTGACATTAAATGCATTTGAACGGTGCAAGTATTCAGTTACTTATGGAAAGTATGAAATATTTTAATACAGACTTTTTGAGTGCATCTTTTCTAACTCTAGATTTTTTTGTCTTGTTGAGATCTTTATTGACATAGAACAGCATAAACATTTTGAGACCAAGTCACCTACTCTCAACAGTAATGACTTGGCTGCCAGTAATTTATAGCAAACCATTTTATAGTGTAATCACTGGTGGCTCAGCGGATGAGACTAATCAGAAGGCTGTCAGTTTAAATCCTTGGTCTGCCAAACTGGCACTGTTGAGGCCTTGAGCAAGGCCATCACGCTTCAGCTCAGCTCAGTCGTAAGTCACTCTGGCAAAAGACATCTGCTAAATGCTATGTAAATTTCATGACTCGGATTTCATACATCTGTTTAAAACATCCACAGAATGCTTTTCTTATAGATATAAACCATAAAGGCAGCATATGACAGCAAATGACATCTGCCATCATGTTATGGGTCTGCTTACGGGTTCAGGTAGAGTGTAACCACACTAACGTACATTAGTACATTGATTTTTTGCAGACTGGACCATAAATTAGTGATAATGTATGCAGCAGGGGTAATGAATAAGTCCCAGGCCTGCACTGTTCTCTCTCAGACCCCGGAGGAATTCTGATTTCAGGTCAGCCGCATTAACACCTACTGTAATGAAGTCTCTGGAGAGCATTATAATTTGAGCGTGCAGCAGTGGTGAACAGCCGTCCCAGAGCTTACGATAAATATGGTTTGGAATAAAGCAAACGTGCATGCAATATATCTCATTACTATGAGATGCTTAAGAAATGCTGTTGTAAATGCTCGAACGAAATTATTTTACAAGAATAGATCATCTTAATAGACTATATATATATCTATATCTATATCTATATATATATATGTGTGTGTGTGTATATATATGTATATATAAACAAGGCAGCACTACAATTCACACATTAACCAATCAAATATCCTCCTTAAATATCTGGACTCTTGCCAGCCCAAAACATGAGCCTGATGGACTTGTCCTTAAGACACATCTTGGCTTATATTGGAAAGAGCACTGTCTTTAACAAAAATACCATGCTATATATTCCCTTTAGAAAACAACTTTTCAGAAGCAAGCCTTTCTATGATATTTCCCTGTACTCTAAAGCATCAGCTCACTTTTCACAATGCAGCTCACCAGTACCAGCAGCTGAAAAGGCACACCACACCATGACACCCTCTACCTCCATGCTTAATGGTAGTAGAGATCTATTCACAACTGTATTTCTCACCAGATGAAACTCATACAAATAAAACTGAAAATACTTTTAAATTAAGGTCAGAAACAGTTTGTCGACAGAAGTGGCGTGAAGTACTACAGAACTGTTGTAGATGTAAAGCTTCACAAATGGTTGTTTAAATACAGAATTATGTGTTACAACGCCAAGGCTTTGGAAATCTCTGTTTACTCCCAAAGTCATTTTAAGACCAATTACATAGTCATTTATGTTTCACTCAGTGAAAGAACTTAACCTCTATTAACCAAGGCGCTGTGCCTTTGAACATCAGACATTGACAGCACATACCTAAGATAGGAGTGCAGAATTAGTATGAAATGACATCCAAAACCAGCCTATTAAAGGAAAACATATTGAAAACATACTTGCTTAACTGGATTTTTAACTAACTACAGTAATTACATTACAGGGTTCATTTTAATAAACCAAGTCAAGAGGGACATGTCACAAAAAACTAGTAAAAGCAGCCGAGGCAGAAGAGCAGCCTAGACGTAATGAAAATACATTTATCCAGAGCGACTTACATCTAATACAATTTTGCAATCCAATAAATTAAATACCTTAATTTACCATTTACCAGTCACTCTTACCCAGAGCAACTTGCAACTGATACAGTTCAAGCAACTGTGGGTTAAGGGCCTTTCTCAAGGACCCAACAGTGGCAGTTTGGCAGATGTGAGATCTAGACCCTGGACCTTCTGGTACCTTAAACACTGAGCCCCCACAGTCCTGTAGTCCAAAAAAGAAAATCCTCACACAACATCGTAAGTAACCTGGATGGACCATAGACAAAAATCTGCTTATTTCTATTATTTAGTTTAAATTCTAATTTATTTTGCATTGCCTTTTGTTTCTTATAGCTATGTATATGTGTTAGTTAGTTAACTCCATGTTTCTACACTCATTGTCCATTGTATCAGTACTACTTACCATATAGATGCACTCTAGTTCTACAATTACTGTAGTCCATCTATTTCTCTGCATACTTTGTTAGTCCCATTTACTCTTTTACTCTTATACTATTTTGGTGACGAATCATTCTCAGTACTGCACTGTCACTGGATGAAACAAAGAGCTGTACCTGCTGTATTTCTAACACTTTTAAAGTGCATTCATATTGTTTATCATACTGTATATCTGTTTGTACAGTACCATTGAGTAGTGTTCTTAAAATGGCTTGAATGGCTCTTAAAAAACCTATTATCAGTAATGGGGGTATTATATATTGTTTATTTGGAACCTTTTATCCCATTGTTTTTAATCCAAGCCTACAATCATTGGCACATTTACATTTTTTCTTCCAAATACCTCACAAATTGCCATAAAATAACTGATTTCACTCCAAAACAGTCGCTTTCCATAATTATTTGTCCCATTTATATCATTACAATACTTTTTTGGTCTACTCAGAACTTAGTATACACATTTACATAATATGAAAAAGTTCCAGACAAAATTATTGGAACCTAATATTTGGCAGTCTACAATTTGATAAAAATAACTAAACTCTCGTAGCCATGAAAGATGTTCTCTCTCTCTCTACAGAAATAGTGGACCTCTTCTTTTTTGCAATCTGGTCATGTCTCATAGTTGTATAGGGTTCTGTCTTCTAACTGCTGCTTTGACTGCTGCTATGGGATTTGATCTTGACTAATTGACAGCCACTTCAGAGCAGTTTAGCTCTTTGTCTTAAACCTTCAGGTTGCATTTTAATGTTTGCTTTGGGTTATTGTCCTACTGAAAGATCCATGACCTCCAACTGAAAGCCAGCTTACTGACACAAGGCTTTACGTTTCACTCCAAAATTCATTAGTGTTCAGATTTTTATGATGCATGCACAGATTCAAGGCTGCCAATGCCAGAGTCAGCAAAGCAATCTCAACACATCAGTGAACCTGTCTGATATCTGATCATGGTAACTTATGCATTTGTGTCAGCAGTGAGGTCCTCTTGGGCCTCCTACCAGCAGATTCAGTGTTTATCTAAACATTTTCTGTGTTGTTCTAGTGCAAACAAAGAATGAGGTATGTCAGAACAAAGATTCATTTCAAGACTTTTTAGGAAGAATTGGTGCAATTTCAGGAAAACAACAAGACTGCCATTATGTCTAACAATGAGTGCATGTAAAGAACAGTAAATGGTCGTTGAGCATTTACTAAACTTGCCATAGATAATTTACATTGGACAAACAAGTGTAGATGACCTTTACCAAGGGCACTGACATAACCCCTATGACTATTCGTTGCTGACGACAGTCTGGATAGTCCATTTTATCTTTGGCCCGGAGCGCACATCGTCCATTTTTCCTAAAAAGGGCCTGGAATACTGATTCATCTGACCATGAAACACGTTTCCACATGGTCCATTTGCGCCCAAAGAAGTTGATGCAGCTTCTGGACATAGTTAATGTAAAGGTTTCTTATTTGTACAGTAAAGTTTTAAGTGGCATTTGTGAATGTAACTCAGTATTGTATTGACTGACAAAGGTTTGCCAAAGTAATCTCTTGCCCATATGCTTATATCAGCTATTGATGAAAAACGGTTCTTGATGCAGTGGCTGCTGAGGGATCAGAGATTTTAGAAGTGTTTAGTTTAGGCTGTTGCTCTTGCCCTTTTCGCAATTAAATTCTTCCAGATTCTTTTATATCATTTAATGATATTCTGCACTGTAGAGAGTGAAACTAAATCCCTTCCGATGTTTGACCATTGATGAACATTGTTTTTAAACATTACAATAATTTTCTCTCACAAAGGTGATTCTCTAACTCATCTTTGCTGCTCTGCTTTTTAAAAATCCTCATTACTAGCACTAAATTGCCCCCCTCCCAACATTTTTTGGGAATGTGTTGCAGACATGAAATGCAGGAGTGAATGTATATTAACAAATGAAATGAAGTTGAGCAGACAACACATGGATTCACACTTGGGTTCATACAGTCTGCAATGAATGCTCAAAGTAGAAGCAAGAAACATTGCGTTGCTATTATTATTATTATTATTATTATTATTATTATTTACATTTTCTATACCATCCCAGCTTTTTCTGATTTGGGGTTGTATGATTTTGAAATCATCCACCATTTGAAATACATTGGGTATGAATGACCTTGGAAGTACTCAAACAACACATTCCTCTGACGTTACGTTACGCAGTTGCTGCAGCACTTCCAGTACAGTTCTATAATTGGCCGTGTCTAGCCGGTCATGGGTCACACCCTGCTGCTTGTCAGTATGCTAACTTTAACCTTCATTTCTGTCCACCATTTCAAAGAGAGCCACCGTACATAATTGGCCCAGTGAATGGAATGTATGTGAACGGAAAGGAGTGGAATCCAACCAGTTAAAGACTTTGTTTTTGGTTCAAGAGCAGGTTCCACAGCATGCTTGTGAACTTCCTTCTCGTCCGAAATCATGCTGCTGGTGCGCCAAATGGAAAAAAATTCATTCTCACTCCCATTTTTTTAACTTGAGGCAGGTTAGATGAGACATGTAAATAGATTCTTTAAGTCATAATGGCATCCTTGGAAATGTACCACACAAGATATTCATTCCAATCGTTGTTGGATGAGTCGTTCTGGTATGCTGTGCCCCTGCATACCTTCTACTTTAACAGAGGCCTGAAAACCTAGTGAGCAGTTAAAGCAGTTTGGCGGGTGTGTTCAGAGCCACTCTCACTCCTGCCACATTTCTCTGTCTTTCTCAAATGTACAGCTGAATGGAAAGAGCGTCGCTGAATTCTCTTAAAGGTGCAGGTAAACATTTTGACATGAATCGGACACACAGCTGAGACAGCATGAACTGGACTCCGTCTTGGTGGTCCCGCCGCAGGGATGGTGAAGTCAGGAAGCTGGTCTCCAACCTGCTTTATGAGGACCAGAAACCAAAACACCATCCCAACAGGAGCTACAAAGGCAACGGTGTGAAGACCACCAAGTACAATTTGTGGTCCTTCATTCCCATGAACCTGGTGGAACAGCTTCACCGCTTTGCTAATGTTTACTTCATACTCTTGGTCGTGCTCAACTTCATCCCGGTGATGAATGCCTTCCAGCCGCAGGTGGCCATGATTCCCATCTGTGTCATTCTGGCTCTGACCGCCATCAAGGATGCCTGGGAGGACTTCAGGCGTTACCAGAGTGACCGGCAGCTCAACAGCATGCCCTGCCTCATCTACAGCAGGTACATAACCTATTCCATACGCACTACTATTAATTTCACATTGCTGCTAGTGTTGCTAGACCTTAACCAAAAGGGTTTACTATAAAATGATTAAAAACGGGAGAGCATAATGGTCCTAGGGATTCAAACCAGCACAGTCTGGTGAAGCTGAAATAAAATAAAGTAATCTGTGCAGGACTCTGGCCCTCCAGCTGTTCTAAATGACCCTGACTGGACCAAGAGTGGACCAAATAGACTGCAATAAGTGTCCAGAAGGATGAAAATTGTTCAGAACAAAGAGCTTAGTGTTCTTTATTGTTATAGTGTACAATATTTTTGTTGGTGCCTTTGTTCATTAGCAAGGTTAGAGTTAAGGTTAGGAGCAGAATTAATTAGCATTATTAAACTACAGTAAATAATGTCAAGTCAAGTCAAGTCAGATTTATTTATATAGCGCTTTTTACAATGGAGCATTGTCTCAAAGCAACTTTACATGTGAACGTAAGCTCCCATCAAATGTGTGTGTGTGTGTGTATATGTGTGTGTAGGTCAATATCAAGTTTATACTATATCATTAGAACCAAAAGTCCCCACAGGGATATAAATAACTGACATTTTTTAACCCGTGTGGGCATGTAGTTGGTCCTCATAAGGACAATTACTTTATTTTTTAAATAAAAACTGCATCTTTCTATGGGAGAATCAAAAGAGTCAAAAGATTTGCTTTAGGTTACCAAGGTTAAGGTTAGGGGTTGATGTAGGTGTAGCACTAATTAGCAAGAGTAATATTATATCAATTGAAAGTTCCCACAAAGATAGAAGGAAAACTCTTCCCAGCCTGGTGCAGGTCTACAATTTTCTTCCTGGTGTCCTTCAACAGCTCTTTGGTCTTGGCCATGGTTGAGTTTGGAGTCTGACTGTTTGAGGTTGTGGACAGGTGTCTTTTATACAGATAACGAGGTCAAACAGGTGCCATTAATACAGGTAAAGTGTGGAGGACAGAAGAGTTTCAGGTCTGTGAGAGCCAGAAATCTTGCTTGTTTGTGGGTGACCAAATACTTATTTTTCACCATGATTTACAGTTAAATTCTTTAAAAATCCTACAATGTGATTTCCTGGATTTTTTTTCTCATTTTGTCTCATAGTTGAAGTGTACCTATGATGACAATTACAGACCTCTCTCATCTTTCTCAGCAGGAGAACTTGCACAATCAGTGGCTGACTAAATACTTTTTTGCTCCACTGTAGCTCATCCTCATAAGGAAAACTGACTTTTTTGTTTGTTTTTAATAAAAACTGCTTTTTTTTTTTAAATCAAAAGAGTAAAAAGATTTGCTTTAGGTCACTGAGGTTAAGGTTAGGGGTCGATGTAGGTGTAGCAATAATTAGCTAGAGTAAAATAATGTCAGTTGAAAGTCCCCACAAAGATAGAAAGACGTGTGTGCATGTGTGTGTGTGTTTCGAAACCCCATGGGAATATTTGACCTAGAAATAAAATTTGTCTGGGAGATTTTCTTCTCCTTTGACAAGCTGCACAGTGTCTTTGCGTCCAACGTGCCGCTGCTTTTCGGTGAAACCAACGTCAGAGTGTTGCATCAGAGGGAAGACAGAGAGAACGGCATTTAGATCTATTTCAGACCGCCTGAAGAGCTGCTACAAAAGGAGTAATGATAGCAAGAGAGATGAAAGCGATGAGATGAAAAGAAGTGTGGAAGTAATGTAGAGAGAGAGATGAGGAAGAAATGGAGAGAGAGAGAGAGAGTGAGAGAGAGAGAGATAAAGAGCTGGATGTTTATCGCAGGTATATCCTGGAATCTTATTCGGACTTTTAAAATCACTGTTTGCACAAATCCATGGCTGCTTGGGAATTATTTCAAAACTCTGGGCCTTTTGTAAGCTTGCAGTGTTTCCATGTGATAGGACCCAGGTGGGCCCACACATACCCAGCTAGTGACCAGAATAAAGTTGCCTTGTCCTGTGGGTATCATGAAAAAGAATTTGCACAGCAGATACTGAAAGCAAAGGTTCACATACTTTTGACACTCACTAATATGTAATATTGGATCATTTTCCTCAATAAATAAAGGACCAAGTATAATACGTTTGTCTCATTTGTTTAACTGTTTCTCTTGATCTACTTTTAGGACTTGTGTGAAAATCTGATGATGTTTTAGGTCATATTTATGCAGAAATATAGAACATTCTAAAGGGTTCACAAACTTTCAAGCACTGTAGCTTGTAAATATTGGTCTCATTTGAATCTGAGAGTCTTACACTCCATATGTCCTTGTCTTTTCATGTACCTTGTATCTAGATTGTGTCCTGTTTAGATTTTAGACACATGCATTTACACTTAACAGTGAAATCCATCTCCAGTCAGCCAAACTGAAACTGCTGTGTCAGAATATGTAGTGTATCATGTAAATTAGCTGGACCGGGATGGACCACCCACCACCTGTGTTGTTTATTTATGAAACATGGTTGCTGCGTCAAAGGATGGGATTTGACATGATTGCTTTAATTTTCTTGAGCTAAGAGAAAGGTGCCAACCTTGGCAGTTAACATTTAGAAGGAGATAAATAGAGCAGTAACATGGTTTGTGGCTGTACTATGGTTTTGCTTCCATAAGTATTTTGTAGTTTCTTTAGTAGCCAACCTTACAGTCATGGTCCAAAATGTAGTGGAAAGTCCTCTTAGAAGAACAAAGGCTGTTGTAGTTGCAAAGGTGGGGGGCAAACTACTTACTAATTCCTTCTTTTTTATATAATTTTTGGGGGTCCAGAAATCTGTGAGTGGTAAAAGTATGTGAACCCTTGCATTCAGTATCTGGTACCAACTTATATAGCATACATATCGTTTTGGGTGTCCTCAAACTTTCATTTACATAACCTATCTGTGAGTGGTGAAACTGTGTGAAACTTTGCTTTCAGTATCTGGTGTGACCCCCATTGTGCTAAACGTGCTAACCGGTAACTGTTCTTGCACTTTGACTAGGAGGAATGTTAGTCCAGTCCTCCGTACAGAACAGCTTTGGGCACCTCACATGATGGGCTTGGTGGGATTCCTCACATAAACTGCTTGCACAACACTGATTTTGAATTAAGGTCCAGAATAAGCCATTAGAAACCATTCTTTACAATAGTCTTCTGTAAACATTTTTGCTAGAGTTGTGTTCTTAGGGTCACTTACTTGATGCCTGACTCACATTCTCTTGAGATTCAGTTCACAGACAGAAGTACTAATATTGTCCATTACAATTTGTTGGTATAATTCAGAATTCATAGTTTCATCAATGTTGGTAAACCATCATAGCTCAGAAGAAGAAAAAAACAGCCCCAAACCATGATACTACTGCCATCATGCTTCACAGATGGCATAAGGTTCTTGTGCTGAAATAATGCATGTTTCCTTCTTTAGACATAATGCTTCTCATAAAATCAAAAATATTTCTATTTCGTTCTCGTCCACGCAAAACATTTTTCCAGTAGCCTTCTGGGTTGTCCAAGTGCCTTTAGTTGCTTAGAAGTTATTAGACTATTACATACCATGCTCTTGGAGTGATTTTTGTTCGTCAGCTATATTAAAATGGTCTTGAATGTCCTCCATTTGTCCATATTCTATCTGACTGTGGATTGGTAGGGTCCAAACACTTTAGAGATGGTTTGGTAAACTTTCTAGCCTAATAAGCATCAACTGCTCTTTTTCTGAGGTCCTTAAAAAGCTCATCTATTCATGCCATGATACACTTCCACAAGCATGTGTTATGAAGATCACACTTGATAGATCCCTGTTCTTTACATACAACAGGTTGCCCACTCGCACCTGATTGTCTTCCTATTGACTGAAAACACCTGATTGCATGTTCACCCTTAAATTAGCTGCTAATCCTAGAGGTTCACGTACATTTTGCCACTCACATATATATAATATTGGATCATTTTCCTCACTAAATAATGTATAATATTTTTTGTCTGTTTATTAAATTGGGTCCTCTTTATCTTCTTTTAGGATGTGTGTGAAAATTTCAATAAATAATGTATAATATTTTTGTTTATTTTTTTCTATTGGGTCCTCTATCTTCTTTTAGGACTTGTGTGAAAATTTGTTGATGTTTTTGGTCATATATGGCAAAAAAATAGAAATTTCTAAAGAGTTCACACACTTTCAAACACCACTGTACTATGTTATAAAAGAGTGGGTGGGGTTTTGGTAGTCAGATGTGTCTTGAAGCAATAGATGTATTTACTGAAGTAGTTTGAGCAATCAAATTTAGATGCTATTACCATTTACTTCACCGATCTGCTCTTGACTCTGACCTTTAAGGTATAAGGGTTACGAAGGGTCTGAACAGTGGCTGCCTGGTGGTGTTGGGTCTACTGGCCAGAAGTCCAGTCCCTCCTTTTACTACTAAGCTACCACTGAGCCCTATGGTGGTAAGTTCCTAAGAAGCAAAAGATGGAAACCATGACAACATCAGGCTGAAATGGGGAACCCAGCCTTCTTTGACTTCAGCTAGACAATGTGTTTAAGTTCTTAAGAGACCTTGTCTAGCTGAAGTTAAAGCAAATCAAGCTTATCGTGTATGAGGCGTAAGATGTTCCGAGTGGCATGCTGAAAATAACACGTTCTGAGAGAACAAAAACAGGTTTAATTAACTCTAACCTCTATATTCACCCCAATTGTTAAATCAGAGAAATACATGAATCCATGCTTTAAATTACATTTCAGGACCAGTATATTAAGGAGGAATTAAGGGCCCAGGTACCTTGTCAAGCAATTTAACTAGAGTTTAATGGCATGGAATAATTCACATTTTTATCCAATTACCAAAAGAGATCATCCATGTAATAATATATTGTCACACAACAGATAATCCAATTAATTAAAAGTCATTCCAATTTTGATTTGGAGGCCAGATATAAACACGACCTACAGAACAAATCAAACCCTTTTTCAGTTTCATCACATTTGTTCCGTAGTTCCTTACTAAAATCTGCAAATTAACAACCAGAAAGGTGTGTGATAACTGAAAAGTATGGAATGAACCCAAAAACAGTGATACTAAACATTCCAAGCCTATGTATATATTCATATTCATATTATTAAGTACAAATTCATGAATCATCATTTATTCAAAGCTTTATATGTTAGGTATGTCCAGAATTGATGACTGGAGTGACAGTATGTCACTGAAGTTGTAATACATGTAAACTGCAAATGCATATGTTTGCTGGTATGAATGGGTCAGGCAAAGCAGTGCTGCTGGAGTTTTTATACACTATGTTCACTCACTGTGTAGTATATTAGACACATCCACCATATAGCTTCATCTTGAACATGTAAAGTCAGAGACAGCAGCTCATCTGTTGCTGCACAGTCTGTGTTAGTCATCCTCTAATCCTTTATCAGTGCTCATAGGACGCTGCCTACAGTATGCTGGTGGCTGGATGTTTGTGGTAGGTGGAATATTTCCAGTCCAGCAGTGACACTGAGGTGTTTAAAATCTCTAGCAGCACTGCTGTGTCTGACCCACTCATTCCAGCAGAGCACACACTAACACACCACCACCACATCAGTTGCAGTGATGAGAATGATCCACCATCACAATAGTACCTGATCTGACCTGACCATTAGAGAACAGAGTAAAGTGGATGAACAAAGCATGTAGAGAAACAGATGAACTACAGTCTGTAATCGTACAACTACAATGTGTTTCTATATGGTAAGTGAAACTGATAAACTGGACAATGAGTGTAGAAGCTAGGAGGTGGTTATAATGTTATGCCTGATCGGTGTATATAACCATATACAGTGGTTCTTGAAAGTTTATTACCACCAAAATATACCAAAAAATAAAAATGAAAATAAAAAATTATTTATAATCTTTATATATACATATATATTTAGTCAGCCAGTGATTGTGTAAGTTGTCCTACTCCTACTAGGTCTGTAATTTTCACCACAGGTACACTTCAACTATGAGAGACAAAATGGGAAGAAAAAATCCAGGAAATCACATTGTAGGATTTTTAAAGAATTTCATTGTAAATTATAGTGGAAAATAAGTATTTGGTCAATAACAAAAAGTTCAACTCAATACTTTGTAACATAACCTTTGTTGACAATGACAGAGGTCAAATGTTTCTCGTAAGTCTTCACCAGGTTTGCACACACTGTAGCTGGTATTTTGGCCCATTCCTCCATGCAGATCTCCTCTAGAACAGTGATGTTTTGGGGCTGTCACTATGCAACACAGACTTCACAAATTTTCTATGGGGTTGACATCTGGACACGCCACTCCAGGACCGTGAAATGCCACTCCTTCATTGCCCGAGCGGTGTGTTTGGGATCATTGTCATGTTGGAAGACCCAGCGACGTTCTATCTTCAATGCTCTCACTGATGGAAGGAGGTTTTGGCTTAAAATTTCACATACATGGCCCCATCCATTCTTCCCTTAACATGGATCAGCCGTCCTGTCCCCTTTGCAGAAAAACAGCCCCAAAGCATGAGGTTTCCACCCCCATGCTTCACAGTAGGTATGGTGTTCTTGAGATGCAACTCAGCAGTCTTCTTCCTGCAGTTGAGTTTTTACCAAAAAGTTCTATTTTGGTTTCATCTGACCACATGATATTCTCCCAATCCTCTTCTGGATCATCTTTATGCTCTCTGGCAAACTTCAGACAGGCCTGGACATATACTGGCTTAAGCAGGGGGACACGCCTGGCACTGCATGATATGAGTCCCTCTCTGCGTAGTGTGTTACTGATGGTAGCCTTGTTACTTTGGTTCCAGCTCTCTGCAGGTCATTCATCAGGTCCCTCCGTGTAGTTCTGGGATTTTTGCTCACCGTTCTCATGATCATTTTGACCCCACAAAGATGAGATCAGGTGTTTGCAGTGGGGCTCCAGAATCGAGGAGATTATCAATGGTCTTGGTTATGTCTTCCGAATTTCTTACAATTGCTCCCACATTGTGAGAGCCAGAAAATCTTGTTTGTTTGTGGGTGACCAAATACTTATTTTCCACCATGATTAACAATTAAATTCTTTTAAAATACTACAATGTGAGTGTTCCGGCGGACTATTTTTTTCTCATTTTTGTCTCTCTGAGGGGTAGTATAGTTTTTCAAGTGTACCTATGAATGAAAATTACAAACCTCCTCTCATCTTTCTAAGTAGGAGAACTTGCACAATCAGTGATTGACTAAATACTTTTTTGCCCCACTCTATATGTGTGTGTGTGTGTGTGTATATATATATATATATATATATATATATATATATATATATATACACACACACACACATACACACACACACAGTGGTACCTCGGTTTTCGTCGTTAATTCATTCCAGAAGGCTTGTCAAAAACCTAAAACAACGAGTACCAAGCAAATTTTTTTATAAGGAATAATGTAAATTGAATTCATTCTTTCTAGACCCCCAGAAAATCCACCCTGTACAAGGCATCATATGCATTAATGGAGCTTTATTGTACAGGTGCTCCCTGATAAATCCATCATAAGTTACATGTATCATGAAACGATGAGTGTAACCAGTGTTTGGTAGAGTGGTCTATATGTTATCTTAGCAGATACTATGATAAGCAATAATTAACCTACAGTTGGCCAAAATCATTAACACAAAAAAGTAAGAAAGAGTTGAAAAATATCATGTAATTTACTGAGTAATGGATTTAAAGTGAAAAGTAACAGCAAAACACTTACTCTTTTGATGAACTCAGGGCACAAGCATAGCAGCTAAGCTAACTGCAGCCTGTGTCCTGTAAGTTTCCATTCAGTTGGCTGTAATCCCTAATCTTTTTAGGACCCATGGAAACTTATTTGCACTAAGAATACAATACTATAGATTTAAAAAAATAAAGAAAAACACAATAGGGACAGCAGAGTTAGGGCTGAGCAATACACACTGAGCAAGGACTATTGTGAACCTGAATCATTGAATCACTGTGTACTGAATCGTAATTCGAGTTTCTGCTGAAACAAGTTTAAGCAAGTGCACCGAGTACCGAGAAAACAATGAGAACCAGGAACCGTGATACATACTATATGTACTGTAGTCAACTGTATATGGATGTTTATCAATGTAGTCAGATGTTACTTGCTGACCTCTATATAATTAAAGCAAAATTAGTATGAACTCAAATGGCAAAAACAAACAATATCCCAAGGGACTGTAAATGTTTGAGTGCTGTTGCGCATTGCCTTATGAGTAAATGTACCATAATAATTGTACTGTGTAAAATTATAAGCTCTATCTCATCAGAGCCTGAGCTTCAGCAGGTCTGCTCTGTACTCCAATAGCTACTGTTCATATCATGGTTGATTTTTACATATTAAGCCAGTGAATTCTAAACTATTCTAGACACATTAGACAGCAGCAGGCATAGCACTGGACCCTTGTGAAAGCTGGATTGCGTTTTGATGTTCAGTAGATTTGGTGTTCGTGTTCTGCCTTTGTCATATTCAGTATGCTTGGGGAGCTCAGGAGTGAAATCCTGCATTCCTATCCCTGCATTTGTGATTGAGTAGCATTTGTGGCTCATTAAACTCCATCATGCAGCAGGAGGTCAAAGCTGGAAAGAGTGATGCTGCTCAGTCCATACAGAGACAGGAATACTCCTGGTCTATGTCCTGTGTTATTTATCACAAGCCATGTAGAGCACAAAATTGTTCACTGTATTGGACATAAGGCAGGGAAACACTAGCATAATATATGCAGTGAAATGGAGGTGACATTTGGCACAAGGGGGGGGGGCGTATTTTAATTTGCCTGCCATTATAACACATAACTTGTCAAATACATTATATTACATTTACCTTTATTCTTTTAGCTGACACTCTTATCCAGAATTATTTATAGTACTGTGCAAAAATCTTAGGCATTCTATATTTTATATTTATATTCTGTTTATTTTTTATTTAAGTTTTAGTGGTCACTGCACTCTGTATTTCTACATTTACAGAGTGTAGTCCATCTGTTTCTCTACATACCTCGTCCCCTTTACTCTGTTCTCTAATGGTCAGGACATCCACAGATGAGGTACCATTTGGGTGGTGGATCATTCTCCGCACTGCAGTGACACTGAAGTGGTGGTGGAGTGTTGAGCTGGTACGACTGGATCAGACGCAGCTTTAAAAAATAGCACTTGAAAGTTTGTTAACCTTTTTTCCACATTCCTGCATAAATGTGACCTAAAACGTCAGATTTTTATATCAACAAACAGCATTGTAACAACAATATATACTTGGTCATTCAGTTATTGAGGAGATTGATCCAATAGTACATATCTGTGTGATGAAAGAGTATAAACATTTCCTGGATAAGCAGTTCATTTGAAAGTGAAACTAGAACTATTTTTTTCCAGTCAATTGGAGAGGGCACCCTGTTGTATTTAAAGAACAGGGATCTACTAGAGTCTGATCTTCACATGTTTGCGAAAGTGTATTATGTTGTTGTTGTTGCTTATCACGGTTACAAAACAGTCTCTAAAGAGTTTGAACCCCATCAATCCACAGTCAGAGAAGCTGTGTACATATGGCGGAAGTCATACAGTGGGTACACTTCAACTATGGGAGACAAAATGAGAAAAAGGAATCCAGGAAATCACATTGTAGGATTTTTAAAGAATTTAATTGTAAATTATGGTGGAAAATAAGTATTTGGTCAATAACAAAAAGTTCAACTTTATACTGTGTAACATAACCTTTGTTGGCAATGACAGAGGTAAAATGTTTCCTGTAAGTCTTCACCAGGTTTGCACACACTGTATCTGGTATTTTGGCCCATTCCTCCATGCAGATCTCCTCTAGAGCAGTGATGTTTTGGGGCTGTCACTGGGCAACACGGACTTTCACCTCCCTCCAGCACATTTTCTAGGGGGCTGAGGTCTGGAGACTGGCTCGGCCCACCTAGGCAAACCTTGAAATGCTTTTTACGGAGCCACTCCTTCGTTTCCCGCGCGGTGTGTTTTTGGAATCATTGTCATGCTGGAAGACCCACCACGTTCCATCTTCAAATGCCTCTCACTATGGAGAGGAGGTTTAGCTTAAAATCTCACAATTAGCATGCCCCGTTCAATTCTTGCCCTTAACACTTATCAGTCTCCTGTCCCCTTTGCAAAAATAGCCCCGAAGCATGATGTTTCTACCCCCATGCTTCACAGTAGCTATGGTGTTCTTGGGATGCAACTCAGCATTCTTCTTCCTCCAGACACAAGTTTTTACCAAAATGTTCTACTTTGGTTTCATCTGACAACATGATATGCTCCCAATGCTCATTCATATGCTCTCTGGCAAACTTCGGACGGACCTGGACATGTACTGGCTTAAGCAGGGGGACACGCCTAGCATGTATGTATGTATGACACTGTTATGTTATATATGCCGTCACTGTTAAGGTACGGAGCTTACGGGCATGGCATGCTCAGGTACAGAACTGGGCGGTGCTAAATCCTCAGGTACAGAGCTTACGGGCACGCCGTGCTAAGGTACGGAGCTAGGCAGCGCTAAATGCTCAGCTATGGAGCTTACTTACAGGCGCGGCGTGCTCAAGAATGGAGCTGGGCAGACTTGTGAATGAGGATGATGGCTGGAAGAACGACCACACCTCAACCTTCCTGGTTCTAGATCGAATCAACGCATCTCTGCGAATGGCCAGATCGCACAGAGCAGCCAGGGAGGATACGAGAAAGAATGGCAAAATCTCATTCTCCAGCCCATCGTCAAGACCCCTCTCAAAGACAACCATGAGCAGCAGGTCATCAAAACCAATCTCACTAGCTGAACGCCAGAATTCCTCCACGTACTCGTCCAGAGACCGGCTACCCTGTGTAATATCAAACACACACACACGGGGTGGCCAGGGTTGATGAGGTCTGCTGGGAGGGTTAGGAGCTTCAGCGGGGTCAAACCCTGGTTCCCGATAAACAGCTGAAGCCAGCAGTACATGCTTGGGTCAGGTTGCCAAGGCTGGGCTACACCTGAGCCCAGGCAACTTAACGGACTGCCAAGAGCTAAATGAGACCCCTATGCTAGCTTCTAAGCCCTACGTTACCGGGAAATCTCCCGAGTGCCCCTGACTGGCAATCTACGAATTGCCAGTCTACCAAAAAGCACGCTCAAAAAACCCCATGAAAAGAAAACAGCCATTTCGATGGCCAGAGTGTCAAGCAACAAGCAGTGCTTCAGTAAACAATCCTGGACTTTCACGGGTAATGCTCCATCGGGGCTGGTGCATGCGCGATCGCGCCGAGCATACTCACGCCACCAATGAGGGTCAATAGTGGCCACTATTGCCATGCTGACCCCTAATAACCAGTCCATCTGCAGTCACATTTCTGTAATACTGGATAATTTCCCAATAAATAAATGACCAAGTACAACATATTGGTTCATTTGTTTAAATGGGTTCTCTTTGTGTACTTGTAGGACTTGTGTGATAAGCTGATAATGTTTTAGGTCATATTTATGCAGGAAGATCACTGCTAGAGAAAGATTAACAAAAGTAAGCTTTATAAACAAGGTGCAGTTGTATCCAAAGGGTTGTGGAGATCTAAAGCCTAACAGGCAGAACAGGGTTGGGTCTGCTGGGGTGGCCCTGCATGTTATAATTAGCCAAGGAGGGCACAAGGTTTTGTATAAGCCTGTATCTAATAGTTCATGTTTGTTGCTAATTTGCACCCTAATTAACTCAGTACATTTGATACACGGCATCAAACAGAGCTCTGCGGGCCGTGTGCAGCATAGTGAGAGACATGCTGCCTCATGCCGAGATCCAGCAGAGTAATAGAAGTGCAGGTGCTGTCCAAATATTATTGTTTTTCACACTTACGCACGTCTACTGACAGACATGCACTAGAAATAGCTTGCTTATCACGAGCTGCAAGTCTGCTTCTGGAAGACTATTTTGTAGCACAGGCACAATCACACATACACGGAAAGCAAATGTGTGAGAACAGTCATGCTGGTCATTACACAGCTGTCAAGGCTGGTTTTCAGATTGTTTTCAGGCTATTACAGAGATGGAGCAATGATTTACAGACTTCTGTTTAACAACACTGTGCTATTTTTGAGAATATGGTAGTTCTGTTGTATGGTTATTATGATTAAAACATTACCCCAGGTGAATTTGCTGGGGTGCAATATCTCAAAACTGCAGCCATGTGTTTGTAACAGAGAAACAAATTGTCTTATGCGTACTTTTTTTGAACCATAGTCAAAAAGTGTACTTGTTTTGCTAAAGTTCTATATGAACAATGCATTAAATAACACAAAAGAACAAACTTAAATACAGTACTGTGGAAGTATTAGGTCACCATTAGATTTGTTGTTTTAGCAATAGTATAATGACATTTATAATTATCTCTCTTTATTAGAATACAGTCAGATAATACAGGAAAGTTGTATGCAGTATTAAAAAAAAGCAGTCCAGACCTGAATATTATAGAGGCAGTAAAATATCACCTGGTCAGAGAAGGAATAAAAGGCAGCATAAATCTAAAGAAGAACTCTGTGTAGAGCTGAAAGATGTCTGGTATAATATACCAGAGGATTACTTCAGAAAATTTCAAGGCAGTCTTCCCAAAAGAATTCAAGATGTGCTTAGTGCCAAGGGAGGTCACACTTAATACTGACTTTTGCCTGTAGAAGTGATTTTGTTGGGAAAATTGTGGGTATTTCTTATTTTGTGTACATATTTCCTGTATTTTCTGTTTGTTTACTTAATACAGGGACTGAGAAACAATTATATGTGATCATTAATACCATTGTTAAAACTACAAATGCTAAACATAGAGCCAACAAGACTTAAACTGTTCAAAGAACAGAAAACCAGCAAACAGGTAACACAAGCACATGACCAAGTAAAGAAGCACACACTTGGCGTGGATTCAATAGTGATTAAGCAGCTACCTGTGGAAAGGGAAAAGGGTCAGAGAAAGCTGCATCATAATGACAAATACTCACTCTGCATGGAATTTGAATGGAATTTAGTCATCATGTTGTGTTTTTGAATAAGTACTTGTTTTATAACCAATACATTACAGCGGAATTTGGATAGGGGAATTTTGGGTAGTGGTAAATAATTGTAGTTATACACAAGGATATTTATATGTGTACACTTGCGGAGGCGTAATACAGTAAAAAGCTGGGGAAAGTAGTTAATAAGGACTTGGTGATGCAATTACAGAACCTGACACTGGAGGTTGGTGTGGATGGTGACAGCAACATGTCTGGGGAAAATGTTTCTTTGTTTGATTGTACCCACTTTATGATGACTTTATGATGACCGTTGGTAGCCTAGCGGGTAAGGTACTGGACTATGGAGCAGAAGGTGCAGGGTTCAAATCCCACCTCTGCCAAGCCGCCACTGTTGGGTCCTTGAGCAAGACCCTTAACCCACAATGGCTTGGATTGTAAGACTGTATCATTTGTAAGTCGCTCTGGATAAGGGCGTCTGCTAAATGTAAATGTATGACTGTCCTGTTAATGTTAGTAGGGGGATGAAAGTGATATTTTCCATAGATAAGTGTTTTCATGAGAAATGTACCTTTAGAAGAGCTGTACGTGAACATGGGAAGTGCTGAGCTTCCTTATATCCTTCCCAATTGTTTTTAGTTGTATTCCTCATCTGGCATGGCACAGCACAATTATTTAGTGGAAATTGCTATCCCTAGCAAACAACGATTACCGGCAAAGAATCGTAAACAAATCAAACTCTTATGCCTCAAGCCATCTCATTTTGATGCTGTACATTCATCTGTGTTGTGAAAGTCATTTTTCTTTTTCTTTTCTCAACTTTCAATCTTCAATAATGGTGCATAATAACAAAAAAATGCGTTCTTCATTTGACGAAGTTCAGGTCCATAGAGGCTTCAGGCTTAGCCAAGACAAGTGAGATACTTGCTGGGTGATGTGTTGATTTTGTTTTATTTATTTATTTATTTATTTTGGCTTAAATCAAGAACAGGTGTGTGGGTCACTCGTTTTAAGGGACTGGAAACACAATTCACCATTCACACACTAGAGTGACATTTGATTAAAAGTACAGTATAACTGGTGACAATGGACAAAGAAGTGTTGTATTTATAGTTGATTTTTTTTTCTTTAAATGGATAAAGCAGGAATTTATCTGCAAGACTGCAAATGTTTGCAAAACCCTACTATGAGTTGGCAAAAATCAAGTACTAGTGTAACACAAGTGGCGTTCCTTGGCCCACTGCTGAGCTGGGAGTGGTGAGTCAGTGAACCATGTACAGTTTAAAATACTTTTTTGATCCACAGAGAGGAAACTTTGACTCTGTGTTGTCTGTAGTTGTTGTTCTGTAGACAAAGCCCAACTACATTTGTTTGTACAGCGCAGTCTCTCTCAAGTAATATTCGATGACAGCCCTACAAACCAAGCCCCAGGCAACAAAATTAGTTTTAAATTGAATCATATGAACTTAAAATGTGCTTGTTATTACATCCTTGTGAAACAGCAGCTATTTTCTATGGTGTGCCACAAGGATTTCTCTTGACCCACTGCTGTTCTTGTACATGCTTCTTACTGGCCATCACATTTTAATGGACTGTGGTAGCATAACGGGTAAGGTACTGGACTATACTACCAAGCTGCCACTGTTGGGTCCTTGAGCAAGGCCCTTAACCCACAATTGCTCGGATTGTAAGATTGTACCAACTGTAAGTCGCTCTGGATAAGGGCATCTGCTAAATGCTGTAAATGTAATGCATTGTATTGTTTCTGTAATTACAGAAATGAGAAGGTTTTTTTTATGTCCAACAACATTTCATGTGCTTCAATTGCAGTAAGGGATGGCACTTAATGTATGAAAGGCATTTGAATGAAGACAACACCCTGATGTGGTATCACAGAAATGCAGTAATACTGTATATTCGATATTATTGGATGTATTAGAGGGGCCTCTTCTTGGACAACTGCAGTCTTCCTGTATATGCTGCCACTTGGCTCTGTTATTATAATGCATGCTATCACTCACTCTAATTACAGTACAAATATTCCTATGTGTCACTTTCACCAAAGGTTAGTGGGCAAATTGTGGAAGGCAGTCAACTTAAGTATGTTTATGGAACTGAAAAAAGCGAGCATGTGTGACCCTTGAACAAATGAGGAAGCAATGGCATCAGGGATGGCAATAGAGTCCAAACCCAGTGGCGAAGAACACACAGCTTGTCCCAGTAATGCAACAAAACTGTATGGGTATTGTCAAATTGAATAATATGATTAATAGTCTCTGTGGTGTCCCACACAGATCTCTGCTTGACCTCTGCTGCTCTTCTTTCATATTCTGCTTTTTGGTCATATCATTATAATGCATGGTAGCAGTTTCTCTAGGGTGATCATTAATGAGTCTGTGTTTATTGCTATTTTTTCTGTCTACATGTACAGAATGTTAATACTCCAAATCATACAATTATACCATGCTTGTTAAATTAAGAACTGAAGTGAAGTAGCTTTTACCTTTGGCACAAATGATGTGAAAACTTCAGTGCCATAGACATATTTGTACTACTAAAGCAGCTTTTTTTTTTACTTGTATCGGCCTACATTTGTATGGAATATATTACGTAAATGAATAGTAGTTAACGTTATATGTACATTTCTGTATACTTTATTGTCATTATTTAAATGAATCCCTGGTTGTGGACATGTCACAGTTCTCTATTTAGTCAGCAGTGATTATGTTTTTAATTAAAAATTAAAACTCAAGTTACATG
Organism: Ancistrus triradiatus; assembly: GCA_025084515.1. Lineage (NCBI taxonomy): Eukaryota > Metazoa > Chordata > Actinopteri > Siluriformes > Loricariidae > Ancistrus > Ancistrus triradiatus. The sequence continues at coordinate 87,643 of JAJAGP010002380.1, read as the reverse complement.
GTATTTCAGCTTCAACTGAAATTTAACTCAATTCGCTCTGCAGTAAATTGGGTACAGAAGATAGAAATGCAAACTAATTACCAGAAAAGCCTTAAGGAGATACAAGCATTATGGGTGAATTGAAAGTCCTTGAAGAAAAAAAGTCAGTGTAATGTAATTTTGCGTGACAGAACAATTTTATGTTATGAAACAACTAATAAAAGAAGGGAACTCGCATTACATAAAATACAACTTGCTTAGCCCTTATGAAGAATAAATGTTCATGAAACTGATTCAATTCATACAAGCATTTTCACACTGAGTGAAAATAGGAACTAGATCTGAAACAGAAAAATAGGATACATAGAACTGACTGACATGAAACCCAATGGTTTAATTATTATGAATTATTATAGGATTGTCAGCCTGTGATCTATGCTGGAGTATTTTAAACTCCTAATCCTTGCTAAGTACCTACATGTCCTTAGTTCACATAGCATTTTGCTTGCATCAGAAGTGGATACAGTTCAGAAGTAGGTGAGCTAGGTATACTGTTCCTGTTGGGTGACTTGTCATTTCAGGAGTGGCTCCTGTGGCATGTAACAGGTTCAGGATGACAACCCACCCTGTTTTACATGTTGGTTCACATGCCTGCTGAAACCTGTCATTATAGAGGTTGTGTTTTCATCATTCAGCTGGAGACATGACTTCATACTTTTAGTTTACAGTAAATGTACAGGACTATATGCTTTAAACAGAAAGTCAAGACCAGGGTGTTGTCCAGAGATGTTTTTCACTAGAGGCTCCTGAATCTTAGCACCATAAGGGTTGTCATAACATTTACATTTATAGCATTTAGCAGATGCATTTATCCAGAGTGACAATTGATACAACTTTACAATCCAAACAATTGTGGTTTAGGGTCTTACTAAACCACAATCTTAATCATGGACCCAACATTAGCAGCTTCGCAGAGCTGAGATTTGAACCCTGGACCTCTAGTATTACCCAAGTATTAAAACAGACTTACTCCGACTAAAGCAGATGATCCTAACTCCCCTCCCCTGTTGACTGAGAATGCCACGAAAACTTACCTGCTAGGAACACAAGAACCCTCAATGATTTTTTTTACTGAACTAATTCATGTCCTTTATATTACAATATTTATTTTATAATAATTATTAATATATATATACATACAGTGAGGCAAAAAAGTATTTAGTCAGCCACTGATTGTGCAAGTTCTCCTACTTAGAAAGATGAGAGAGGTCTGTTATTTTCATCATAGGTACACTTCAACTATGACAGACAAAATGAGAAAAAAAAATCCAGGAAATCACATTGTATGATTTTTAAAGATTTTAATTGTAAATCATGGTGGAAAATAAGTATTTGGTCACCCACAAACAAGCAAGATTTCTGGCTCTCACAGACCTGTAACTTCTTCTTTAAGAAGCTCTTCAATCCTCCACTCATTACCTGTAGCCAGTACAGTGTATGTCCAGTTTATGAAATAATTAATTTCAAACTTTAAATGTGAATAGAATTGGCTTAATTAACTGACACTATATAAAACTAAAATCCTGGACTGTATATATTAAATATTTAACTTCCAGGAAGCTAAAATGATGCTAAAACCAAACATGTATATAAAGTATTACTTAGCAGATAGCTGGTTAGCATATAATTAAAAACCTAGCAGCTATGTTATAGCACCAGCTAGCACTGAGTCAGCTCCTTCTGTCAGTGATAAAAGCAATTACTGACAACAAAATTTATCAGACTTCTGTAATTCATAGGACTAAACATAGCCAATTTGCTATGAAAAATGTAGAAAAAAGCCCAAAAATGAATTGTAATTGTAAACAAGGACCTACTGTTTCTCAGTACACACTGGAGATAGCATGAAGGTTCAGCCATAACAAGTTAATACTCCACAACAGATGTTAAAGTAAGCTAAGGGAGATGTACTACTTGTCAGACTTGCCTAAATGCCGAACTTGAGATAGTTGCACTAGCAACCACAGTAGCAGAAGTAGTAACAGTACTAGCAGAAACAGTAGTAGCAGCAGTAGCAGTAGCAGCAGTAACAGTAGTAACAGTAGTAACAGCAGCAGTAGTAGCAGCAACAACAAGAGTAGCAGCAGTAGTAGTAGTATCAGCAACAGTAATAGCAGTAGTAGTAGCAGTAATAGCAACAGTAGCAGCAACAGTAGTAACAGTAGCAGTAGTAGCAGCAACAGTAGTAGTAGCAGCAGTATCAGAAACAGTAGTAGCAGCAGCAGCAGTATCAGCAGCAGCAGTAGTAGTAGTAATAGTAGCAACAGCAGCAGCAGTATCAGCAACAGTAGCAGTAGCAGCAGTATCAGCAACAGCAGTAGCAACAGTATCAGCAACAGTAGTAGCAGTAGTAGTAGCAGCAGCAGTATCAGCAACAGTAGTAGTGGTAGTAGTAGTAATAGTAGCAGTATCAGCAGCAGTAGCAGTATCACCAACAGTAGTAGCAGTAGTAGTAGCAGCAGTATCAGCAACAGTATTAGCAGCAGTAGCAGCAAAACAGTAGTAGTGGTAGTAGTAGTAATAGTAGCAGTATCAGCAGCAGTAGCAGTATCACCCAACAGTAGTAGCAGTAGTAGTAGCAGCAGTAGCAGCAAACAGTAGTAGCAGTAGTTAGCAGCAGTAGCAGCCAACAATAGTAGTAGTAGTATAGTAGCAGCATAGTGTCTGTAACAGTAGTAGTAGCAGCAGTATCAGCAACAGCAGTAGCAACAGTTATCAGCAAACAGTAGTAGCAGCAGCAGTATCAGCAACAGTATTAGTGGTAGTAGTAGTAATAGTAGCAGTATCAGCAACAGTAGTAGCAGCAGCAGTATCAGCAGCAGTAACAGTATCACCACAGTATAGCAGTAGTAGTAGCAGCAGTATCAGCAACAGCAGTAGCAACAGTATCAGCAACAGTAGTAGCAGTAGTAGTAGTAATAGTAGCAGTATCAGCAGCAGTAGCAGTATCACCAACAGTAGTAGCAGTAGTAGTAGCAGCAGTAGCAGCAACAGTAGTAGCAGTAGTAGTAGCAGCAGTATCAGCAACAGCAGTAGCAACAGTATCAGCAACAGTAGTAGCAGCAGCAGTATCAGCAACAGTAGTAGTGGTAGTAGTAGTAATAGTAGCAGTATCACCAACAGTAGTAGCAGTAGTAGTAGCAGCAGTAGCAGCAACAGTAGTAGCAGTAGTAGCAGCAGTAGCAGCAACAATAGTAGTAGTAGTAATAGTAGCAGCAGTGTCAGTAACAGCAGTAGTAGCAGTAGTAGTAGCAGCAGTATCAGCAGCAGTAGTAGTAGTAATAGTAGCAGCAGCAGTATCAGCAACAGTAGCAGCAGTATCAGCAACAGTAGTAGCAGTAGCAGCAGCAGTATCAGCAACAGTAGTAGCAGCAGTATCAGCAACAATAGTAGTAGTAGTAATAGTAGCAGCAGTAACAGCAGTAGTAGTTGTAGTAGTAGTAGTAGTAATAGTAGTAGTAGTAGTATCAGCAGTAGCAGTAGTAGTAGCAGCAGAATCAGCAACAATAGTAGTAGTAATAGTAGTAGTAGTAGTAGTAGCAGTAATAGCAGCAGATGGTAGCAACAACAACAAGAGTAGCAGTAGTTGCAGCAACTGTAGTAGAAGCAGCAGCATCCATTCATTCAGTCATTCACTTTCTTATTCGCTCTATCCTGGACACGGTCGCGGGAGAGTCGGTCCCTAGACAGCGGCGTAAGGCGCAAAGCAGGAACAGCCCTAGACATGGTGCCAATCCATCGTAGGGCACACACACTCACATGCTCGGGACACTTTAGAGACACCACTTAACCTAACAGGCATGTTTTCAAACTGTGGGAGGAAACCAGAGTACCCAGAGTTAACCCACATGGACATGGGGGGACATGCAAACTCCACACAGAAAGGACCCAGACTGCTCCATCTGGGGATTGTACACAGGAACTTCTTGCTGTGAGGTGACAGTGCTACCCACCGAGTCACCATGCCTCCTGCAGTAGTAGCAGTAGTATATTATTATTATATTTATTTTCTTTTTTTATGTTTTCTTATTCTCTTTAGCCTCTTTGCCTGTGTAGTTAAAGTATAATTACAGTATCTATTTTATTTAATTTATAAAGATTATATTATTTCCTACATATTTACATTTATGCCATTTATTCTGAGCAGCTTACGATACAGTCTTACAATCCAAGCAAATGTGGTTTAAGGGCCTTGCTGAAGGACCCAACAGTGACAGCCTGGCAGAGGTGGGTTTTCAGCCTGAACCTTAACCGCTAGGCTACCACAGTCCCACTAGTAGTATAACATCTAAGCATCCAAAGGAAGTTGTTTTTTTCCTTTCCACTTTTGCCATAGGCTTGCTCAGTTGGGGATGTGGTACTAGATAGATGAACATTGAGACAATGTTCAGCTGTAAAAAGCGCCATAGAAATGAATTTCCTGTCTTCATTTGTATGTAAATCAGAGCATTGCTAGACTGCTAACCCTATTTAAACCAAAGCTGTCCCCCACTTCCCAGCCCCCTCAAAAACAAACGCTTGTCATTGTGTAGTGTAAAGCTGTGAATATTTGGTATAATTTGTTGTTCAAAAATCTAATCGCAGCTGTGCCTGCCATTGAGTCTGTGAATGGTTGATTTCCTGCCTTAATGTTGATAGATCCATTTCTTTAACAGATAAAACAATCACCACAAACAGAATTACACAGGATTATCATAGATACACGTTCACAAATGAGTGTCTGCCTTGGCATTCATTGCACTGAACAAATTGGAAGGCAAGCTTTTTCATTTCTGTACCACACGCTCTATTATGTTGGAATGCTTACCTTTTACCACAGTTCATACTGATTGAAGTTAAAAAGCCTACCTACCATATTGATCTGTGGCAAGACATAGTCTAATAAATATTGCTAATTTCTCCTTTGTGGTTGCTTATCACTGCTACAGCTAAAGAAAAGTTATTTTGCTAGATAATGAATGTTTTTTTTCTTTTAACCATAAATCTTGTGTGTATTTGTGATTTGTTACTGTAGATCTAAGCATAAAATGCATGTGAATGTAATTTTTTTACAGTTCTTTCAGTTCTAACTGAGTATCTGTCTGTCTTGCTACAGGAAAAAGCAAGGCTTCGTGGAGAAGAGATGGAAGGATGTCCGGGTGGGGGATTTTGTTCAAGTGCACTCCAACGAGATCATCCCCGCTGACATCCTGCTTCTACACACATCCGACCCTAAAGGGGTGTGCAACATAGAGACAGCCAATCTGGATGGTGAAACTAACCTCAAGCAGAGGAAAGTGGTGCCAGGGCTCTCCATTCCGGTGAGGATCCTTCTATACCTCTCAGAGGTTAAAACACAGCTGTATGTGCACAGAAGGCAGAATATGTGTACAGCCCAAACTAATGATTTTTTAAAAGACAGAATCTGCCATAAACATTGAAGATGTTGTTCAAGCAGCTAAAATTGATCCTGTGTTTGCAAAAGTGTACTGTAATAGGCTTTCATAACAGAAGTTGAAAAAACACGTAGGCTGCATGTTCTGTGTGGGTTTCTTTCAGATTTTGGTTTCCACCTACATTCCAAAGACATGCATTAGGTAGTAGTAGAAGTAGTAAGTAGTGTCTCTAAAGTATCCCATTTTGTGTGTGTGTGTGTGTGAAATCAATGAATGAATGACCCTAAGTATGTTATACCTGCATTGACAAAAAATAACGCACATACAGTGGGGCAAAAAAGTATTTAGTCAGCCACTGATTGTGCAAGTGATGGCCTAGCCAGTCTCCAGACCTCAACCCCATAGAAAATGTGTGGAGGGAGTTGAAAGTCCATGTTGCCCCAAAACATCACTGCTCTAGAGGAGATCTGCATGGAGGAATGGGCCAAAATACCAGCTACAGTGTGTGCCAACCTGGTGAAGACTTACAGGAAACGTTTGACCTCTGTCATTGCCAACAAAAGTTATGTTACAAAGTATTGAGTTGAACCAAATTTATTGACCAAATACTTATTTTCCACCATGATTGGCAATTAAATTCTTTAAAAATCCTACAGTGTGATTTCCTGGATTTTTTTTCTTATTTTGTCTCTCATAGTTGGAGTGTACCTATGATGAACATTACAGACCTCTCTCATCTTTCTAAGTAGGAGAACTTGCACACTCAGTGGCTGACTAAATACCCCCACTGTGTATAAAAATTCAAGATTGCAGCAAAATGTGCCATGGAGTTCTGTCTCAGACAGTTATGTAAATAATTTTACACCACAAGAGGGTGTAAAATTGCTTCCCCCGCTGCCCTATAAAAAGGCTCTCATAGCCTACTTTTGGGTAGATTACTTCTTGGTGAGAGATTGTTGACTGCTAGACATGCTTCTATGACACACTCAAAGACATTTTGCCCAGTTGACAGATTTTAAGAGGGGGCACATCATTGGACTGAGAGAAGCAGAATGGTCATCTCTATGAACTGCCTGCCATCTAGACTGTTCTGACCTAGCTGTTAAGAGGTGTTGGGAGCAGCGATTACGTGAGGGCATGCACAGTCCATCACCCCTTGTAGAGATATGAGGCACACTAACAGATCAGCGGTATTTTTCAGCAGGATAATGCTCACCCACACAGCGAGGATTTCTCAGGAAAGTCTCCGCCAGATTGCAACACTTTCTTGGCCTGCCCAGTCTCCAGATTTATCGCCAGTAAAGCATTTATGAAACCAGCTGGGACACCAGCTTCATAAACCTACAAGTGTGCAGGATCTACAGGTCCAGCTGCAACATCCTTGGGCGAATGTGCTGCAGGATGCCATACAGAACCTGTGTGTCTCTATGCCCAACCATATCTCATCTTATATCCAAGCTGGAGGCAGCACACCTGCTTTCAATTGTACAGTTTTCCCCAATAAACATATCCTTTTGCTCTAAAATTGTAATCACTTACATATATCACCTTTACGTTCACACATATAAAGTTTCATTCGATCCCAACTCCTTGTTGGTGCATTATTTTTTTGTTAATGAATGTACATTTTCAATTGAGTGTACATTATAGACGTAAACTAGTGGAAGTTGGTCAAATCATTTTACTTTTGTTAAATTACTAAATGCACTGCTTATAACTCAATCCTGGAAGGAATTACAGACAGACAGCCAGACAGATAGATAGATTGATTGATCTGCTGATCTAACATATACATGTAAATCACACATCTTCAGTAAGGAACACTGAAACACATTCCTTCCAGGACTGTGGTAGCCTAGCGGGTAAGGTACTGGACTATGGACCAGAAGGTCCAGGGTTCAAATCCCACCTCTGCCAAGCTGCCACTGTTGGGCCTTGAGCAAGACCCTTAACCCACAATTGCTTGGATTGTAAGACTGTACCAATTGTAAGTCGCTCTGCTGTAAATGTAAATGTAAATGAAAGATTTAGAAAAATGAGCCAGGAGGCTGTACATTCAGTAAGAGTTAGTGTCTTATATAGAATCAATTTTACTTGCACTGACTTTTCTGACATTGCATAAATTATGCATGCATATATATTCCGAAGCTGAAATGTTGGTCCAGATTTGGTGTTTAGAGAATTTAGATCCACAAGGGCAGACAATCTATCTTGATCTTGTCAATATCTACTTACTAAATGATCTTAAAATGCCTACTGCCCACAAATGCCTTTGTAGTAGAAAAAAGAAAAGGAATGTCCTTTTGAAAGATCATAAAGATTATCTGTTATACACTGGCTGACGTGGCTCTTGGTCAGTATCTATATCGCTGGTTCTTGTTTCACTGTATCTTGTTCCATAGCTAAACTCCTTTATGTAAACTGTAAAGTATAAAGTAATTAAGTCAATACAGACTTGTTCAAAAGTTTGGCTGTTCAAATGCCTCTACTGAAAGACACTTCCTCTAGATTATGACCTATTTCTATTATAAGTCAAGGAAGCTTTCAGTTCTGGCAAAAACACTGGTGGATCATAAGATGCTCAAACTTTGACACACATCAAAGTTTATGTCATTTTTCTTCAATATGTTTTAAAGTAAATGCAAATTTGGATTTAAGCCTGTTGCTTGCAGAGTTAAATTCGTGTTAACCTGTTATCATGCATATGTGTACATATAATTATACAACTTGTGTGTTTTAGGGCTCTCCGTTTGAGCCGTTAAACTTCAACAGCACTGTGGTTTGTGAGCAGCCCAATGACAGCCTCAACCGCTTCAATGGCTATTTGTGAGTATTCCAGAGTATCCTCAAAAGTCAATTTCATGCATGATCAACCACATCAGGCCTCCACTTCCTCTCTCAATTTGCCTGATCCATACCAATGAATAGATCAGGATTGGCTCCTCTGTGTGTTCTGCTGGCTACAACGCTGACCGTCCCATAACAAGGTGAAAAAGCGAACAGTTTTCAAATTAGTGTCACACTAAAGTCTGTCTAAAGGTGTCCAAGCAGTAAAGTAGACCAGTGAGAGTGAAATATATCTGTATTAGTTAGACTATCAAGACACTCTGATATTGTTCTTCATTCCAGATGAGCATTTTACCCGCTGTCTTACTCTTCAGTGGGTAATGCAAGCTCACAAAGATTAACTCCAAAGGCAGTAAAAAGTGTATTTGTCCTTGTTCCTGTCAGATCCGTTTTGTTGTGTATTGAACAGCCATAAAATATAGCTTTCTTGTGTTACAGTGATAACAATAGATACTGAGGGTGATACTGTAAACAATAGTGCTGGGAAAAACACTGAGACATTAAACATTAATGTGGCCATTCTGCTGGCAAGATGAAATCCCTTTTGTCTTTAGGGCAATGCTGCTTCTTAACTCGTTTCAGCAAGAAAGATGGAGTTCATTTCCCACAAAACTAGAGATACTGCGATAACTAGCACGACTTCCACAATGACACTGCCAAATGTATTTATAGGGAAAAAGGTGTGAGTTTGTCCTAATATTGTGTACTTGGAAATGGATCTGTTTTCATCCACCATACAGTGGTACTTGAAAGTTTACGAACCGTTTAGAATTTTATATACACTCATTGACAAAAAAATAAAGCATCCAGATGGATTGCTAGATTGGATGGATTGGATCTCAAACAGAACCTGGATTAATTGCTAAAGACAATACGGTCCCAATCCATAGCAGTCCAGGTTTCTCGTTCATGACACAACTGCAAACTAAGGCAACAGTGACTGACTGTCAATGGCAGGACATGTAATGAGCACCCGTGATGACAAATTTCCTTCGGCTAAGCACTTGGAAATGGTCCAGGCAGAGAGAGGGGAGTATACTGAAGGCGCCACCTGTGTCTGAATGGTGGACAGTCAAACTGTGGGAGCTGGTTGTCGGTGGATCAAACAATGCTCTGTACTGGTGGTCTGTCTGGGCTTTATATATATATACTGCTCAAAAAAGTAAAAGGAACACTTAAACAACACAATATAACTCCAAGTAACTCAATCTTCTGTGAAATCAAACTGTCCACTCAGGAGGCAACACTGATTGACAATCAATTTCACATGCTGTTGTGCAAATGGAATAGACAACAGGTGGAAATAATTGACAATTAGCAAGACACACTCAATAAAGGAGTGGTTCTGCAGGTGGGGACCACAGACCACTTCTCAGTACCTATGCTTTCTGGCTGATGTTTTAGTCACTTTTGAATGTTGGTGGTGCTTCTTTCACACTCGTGGTAGCATGAGACGGACTCTACAACCCACACCAGTGGCTCAGGTAGTGCAGCTCATCCATGATGGCACATCAATGCGAGCTGGGGCAAAGAAGGTTTTGCTGTGTCTGTCAGCGTAGTGTCCAGAGGCTGGAGGCGCTACCTGGAGACAGGCCAGTACACCAGGAGATGTGGAGGAGGCCGTAGGGAGGGCAACAACCCAGCAGCAGGACCGCTGCCTCCGCCTTTGTGCAAGAAGGAACATGAGGAGAGCAACTGCCAGAGCCCTGCAAAATGACCTCCAGCAGGCCCAGATGTGCAATGAGTCTGCACAAACGGTTAGAAACCGACTCCATGAGTATGATATGAGGTGCCCGACAAATCCACAGATGGGGTTTGTGCTCACAGCCCAACACAGTGCAGGACGCTTGGCATTTGCCAGAGACAACCCAGGATTGGCAAATTTCGCCACTGGCGCCCTGTCTCTCTTCACAGATGAAAGCAGGTTCACACTGAGCACATGACAGACCGTCTGGAGATGCCGTGGAGAGCGATCTGCTGCCTGCAACATCCGTCAGCATGACCGGTTTTGGCAGTGGGTCAAGTAATGGTGTTGGGGTGGCATTTCTTTGGAGGGTCGCACAGCCCTCCATGTGCTCACCAGAGGTAGCCTGACTGCCGTTAGGTACCTAGATGAGATCCTCAGAACCCCTTGTGAGACCATATGCTGGTGGCGGTTCTCGGCTTCTCTTTCGGCTGGGGTCTTGTCTGGTTTCCTCCTAATGCAGGACAATGCTAAACCTCATGTGGCTGGAGTGTGGTCAGCAGTTTCTGTAAGATGAAGGCATTGAAGCTATGACCTGGCCAACCCGTTCCCCAGACCCTGAATCTGATTGAGCACATCTGGGACAATCATGTCTCACTCTATAATCCACCAACGTCACGTTGCACCACAGACTGTCCAGGAGTTGGCGGATGCTTTAGTCCAGGTCTGGGAGGAGATCCCTCAGGAGACCATCTGCCACCTCATCAGGAGCATGCCCAGGCGTTGTAGGGAGGTCATACAGGCACGTGGAGGCCACACACAATACTGAGCCTCATTTTGACTTGTTTTAAGGACATTACATCAAAGGTGGATCAGCCTGTAGTGTGTTTTTCCACTATAATTTTGTGTGTGACTCCAAATCCAGGCCTCCATTGATTAATAAATATGTGATTTTGTTGTCAGCACATTCAACTTTGTACAGAACAAAGTATTCAATGAGAATATTTCATTCATTCAGATCTAGGATGTGTTATTTGAGTGTTCCCTTTATTTTGTTGAGTGTATGTGTGTGTGTGTGTGTATGTATAATTTGTCCTGATCATATTTCTTGATTCAGATTTACTTCCAGTTATGTTATAGCCGAATCCCATCTGCTAGATAGGTATCCCAGTCATTGAGCTGATACCAATCTGGCAGGGGGTTATATTCGAGCTCATGACTGACTCATCATAATTTGATAGACAAGGACAACTTCCTTTCTGAATCCTTCCTATGAATGCAGGTTCAATAATTCACTCTTGAGTCCCCTCCACAAATAGCTATGGCACAGTCGAGATGGTAGAGTCGAGAATGTCATGATCTCCGGATGATAAAGTGATTGCTTTACTGTTGTGCCACTTGTGAGCTCTTTAATCATCTTGATCTGACATGAGTTCCAACAGTGTTATTGGTGACCTTGATGCGATGATGCTGTGCATAGATGGGAGTGAGCACCGATCCTTGAAGGACACCGTTGTTATTGGTGTGGGATTGGAAAGTGAACTGCCAGAGTTTGATGTTAAAGGTTTACTCAGCTCCATCATCCAAACACAGAGTTTTTACTCAGCCTAAGTATCTGACAAATCTCTGGGAGATCTTTGTAAGAGGACCTGAGGGCTCACAAACAGTGCAGTCACCCACTAATTAACCCAGTGCAGTCACCTACCAATTGTGTTTCCCATTCAAAGGGACTGACAATTGGCCTAACCAGGTTACATTAATTGCTTAAGTGTCCAAGAGTGGCAGTTGGGCAGATCCAGGGTTTGAACTGACAACGTTTTAATTAGCAATCCAGAGCCTTAACCACTAACCCAACCCTCCCTCTACGTGTTTAACATACTGACAGGAGATTGTGTGATCAGTGTCAAGAATGCCTTAGCCATCCATTGCTTGAGGTCCAAGAGAGAATAATATTCCTCTGGATGGGATCAGAGCAACTGTTGATCAGAGCAACAGTGATGAAAAGGAGCTAATATTACATATCTATGAGTGGCAAAAGTATGTGAACCTCTAGGATTTGCAGTTAATTTAAAGGTGAAATTAGAGTCAGGTCTATTCAATCAATTGGATGACAATTAGGTGTGGGTTGGGTGCCTTTCTGTGTTTAAAGAAAAGGGATCTATCAAGGTCTGATCTTCATAACCCACAAACACAGAAGGAGTTTTTGTTTCTCATCAGACTGGAAACAATCTTTAAAGAGTTTGCACTCCACATTCTGACAGATTGGGTACAAATGAAGGACACCTAAGACTATTGTTACCCTCCTCAGGAGTGGTAGACCAACAGAGGAACCCTGGATAATTTATAAGCAACTAAAAGCCCCTCTCACTTTGGCTAATGTTAATGTTCATTATGTCCTCCATCAGGAGAACACTAAACAATTATGGTGTACACGACAGGATTGCAAGGAGAAAGTCACGGCTGTCCATGAAGAATATTGGTATGTGTGGAAAAAGCAAAACACTGAATTCCTAAACACATTGACACATCCTGTATTATGATTGATTTCTGGCTACCCATCATATGGCACGTGGACAAGCCAGAAGGGTAATGGAATAATGTTTTGTTTTGGATGAGACCAAAATAGATGTTTTTTGTTTAAAAGAAAAGTATTATGCATGGAGAAAGCAAAACACTGCATTCTGGCATAAGAACCTTATCTGTGAAACATGGTGGTGGTAGTATCATGGTTTTGGCCTGTTTTACTGCATCTGGGCCAGGACGGCTTGCCATCATTGATGGAACAATGAACTCTGAATTATACCAGCAAATTTTACAGGAAAAACGTCAGGAACTGAATCCTAAGAGGATGTGGGTCATGCATCACGACAACAACCCTAAGCAAACCAGCTGTACTACCAAACAATGGTTAATGAAGACTAAAGTTGTCTTTTGGAATGGCCAAGTCTTGACATCAGTCCAACAGAAATGTTGTAGAAGCAGTCTTTGTGAGGAAACCCAGCATCCAAGTGTTGAAGCTGGTCTATATGGAGGAATGGACTAAAATTCCTCTAAGTCACCAAACATGTTTAGTTGCCATTATCCGATGGGACAAGGGGGTCCCATCAGATATTGAAAGCAAAGGCTTATATTCTTTTGCCACTCACATATATGTAATATTGGACCATTTTCATCAATAAATAGTATAAATGTTTTGTCTGAAGTAGGTTTTTTTTTCTGAGATAGATAGATAGATAGATAGATAGATAGATAGATAGATACTTTATTGATCTAGATAATGGGTTCTACTTATACAATAGTATGACATGAAAATCTGGTGATGTTTAAATATAGAATGTTCTACAGGGTTCACAAACTTTTGTGTGCCACTGTTTTTGCTAACTTTTTGAGCATTTTTATTATGTTAAACAGTCTGAAACATGCAGACCCATTTATGGCAGCCTCTAAAGAAACCTTACATCTGGTCAATAGATATATACGAGCATAGGATGTTCCATCGGATGCAGCAGTCGTTCTCCTTCCTCACTTGATTTTTCTAGCACATTTACAAAATCGATACATCCTTTATTATGACTGATTTCTGGGTCAAGGTTTGAAAGATATTGATGAGCAGAAATCAATTGTACTGGAAAAGCATCCACTACCTGTCTGAATTTCCAGCTGCAAATATTGGTTTTCACTGAGTCTGCCCTACATTGTTAAACGTGAGAGTATCATTGTTGCCAAGCTGGAGCTTGTTCTGCCCTTGTAGTCTGTGATTATCTGAATACTGTGCTACGAGGCATAGGGGTTAGTCAGTGGTCACTCAACCCTTGTGGCGTAAGCAGTCAGTTCTCTCTAGAGTGGAGAGCAGACATGTTAGCTGATCTAAAGGCAGGACCATGGGCCGCCAGCCATGAACAGACCTTAGTCGTCTCGGATTTGACCATTGTCTTATAGGTTTGTTCATGAGAACAACACAGAACATTGATGTATCTAGTCATGAGATGCCGTTTCTGTCAGTTCACATTCCAGTCATTTGTTCAAGTCATTTTTCCTGTTTTGTGGTGGATGTGACTGTTTTAAGAGTGTTTGATTAAAGCCATGAACTGCTGTCCATATCATACAGTAGCAAGAGGGCTTTCTTAGTTCCTCAGGAAAATGTAGACACCTTTTACTACCGTAACACGAAACACACTTTGCTGAACATATGTAATCAAGTACAGTGGTACCTCGGTTTTTGTCATTAATTTGTTCTACAACCCCTGGCAAAAAGTATGGAATCACCAGTCTTGGATGAGCACTCATCCAGACATTTCATTCTGTAAAACAAACTCAGATCAAAAACATGATACAATAATAAGGTCATTCCAAAGTGCAACTTGTTGGCTTTCAGGAACACTCAAAGACATGAAGAGAAATACATTGTGGAAGTCAGTGAATGTTACTTTTATTTGACCAAGCACAGGGAAAAAAATATGGAAGCACTCAATTCTGAGGAAAAAAGTATGGAATCATGAAAAACAGAGTAAACAAAAGACCATTTCAAAAAATACATCACTAGTATTTAGTTGCACCACCTTTTGGCTTTTATACGGCTTTCAGTCTCTGAGGCATGGACTTGATGATGACAAACAGTATTCTGCATCAATTTGGTGCCAACTCTCTTTGATAGCAGTTGCCAGATCAGCTTTGCAGGTCGGAGCCTTCTTGTGGACCATTTTTTTCAATTTCCACCACAGGTTTTCAATTGGGTTGAGATCTGGACTATTTGCAGGCCATGACATCGACTGAATGTGTCACTGTTTTTGCCCTATGGCAAGATGCATTGTCATCTTGGAAAATTATATCATCACCTCCAAACATCTGTTCAACTGAAGGGATGAGAAAACTGTACAAAATCTCAGTGTAAACTTGTGCATCGATAGGAGAATTAACCACAGTCATCTCCCCAGTGCCTTTGCCTGACATGCAGCCCCATATCATCAAGGACTGTGACAATTTGGTTGTTTTCTTCAGGCAGGCCTCTTCATAAATCTCACTGGAACGGCACCAAACAAAAGTTCTAGCATAATCACCTTGTCCAATGCAGATTCTTGACTCATCACTGAAGATAACTTTCATCCAGTCATCCACAGTCCATGATTGCCTCTCCTTAGCCCATTGCAGTCTTGTTCTTTTATGTTTAGGTGTCAATGATGGTTTTCTTTTAGCTTTCCTGTATTGAAATCCCATTTCCTTTAGACGATTTCTAACGATTCGGTCACATATATTGGCTCTAGCTTCCTCCCATTTATGCTTTATCTGTGTAGTTGTACTTTTTCGGTTTTCAAGACAAATGGCCTTAAGTTGTTTGTCTTGACGCTTTGATGTCTTTCTTGGTCTACCAGTACGCTTGGCTTTAACAACCATTCCATGCTGTTTGTATTTGGTCCATATCTTGGATACAGCTGACTGTGAACAGCCCACATCTTTAGCAACCATGCGTGAAGAGTTACGTTCTTCAAGAAGTTTCACAATCCTCTCTTTTGTTTCAAGAGACATTTCTCTTATTGGAGCCATGGTTCTTGCCACTCCACTTCGTCCAGCAGCCCTCCAAGGTGGTCATGACTGCAGGTGTTTTTAACTGCAGACTAACGAGCAGATCTACTCTGAGGCAGGTGTCCATTTAGGGAAAGGAAATTGACTGGGTGTGTCCTTATTTTCTACCTCCAATTTGAGTGATTCCATACTTTTTTCCTCAGAATTGAGTGATTCCATATTTTTTTCCCTGTGCTTGGTCAATAAAAGTAACATTCACTGACTTTCACAATGTTTTCTCTTCATTTCTTTGAGTGTTCCTGAAAGCCAACAAGTTGCACTTTGGAATGACCTTATTATTGTATCATGTTTTTGATCTGAGTTTGTTTTACAGAATGAAATGTCTGGATGAGTGCTCATCCAAGACTGGTGATTCCATACTTTTTGCCAGGGGTTGTAGAAGGCTTGTTTTGAACTGAAAACAACGAGTACTGAGCAAATTTTTCCCATATGGAATAATGTAAATTGAATGAATCTGTTCCAGACCCCCAGAAAATCCACACTGTATAAGGCATTATATGCATTAATGGAGTTGTATTGTACAGGTGCTCAAAGATTTACAGAGGAGATATCTTAGGACAAATCCATCATAAGTTAACCGTATAATGAACTCAGGAGTTTAACAAGCATTTGGTAGAGCAGTCTATATTGTATCATAGCAGAGCCTATGATAAGCAATGATAATTCAATTATGTTTAAAACCGTTACATTAACCTACAGTTGGCCAAAATCATTAACACAAAGCTTATTTTATAATAAAGTATTGAAAATGTCATGTAATGTAGTGAGTAATGGATTGGAATGAAACGTAAAATCAAAACACTCACTCTATTGGTGCTAGCATAGCTGCTAATGCTAACTGCTCATCCTGTGTCCCTTTTTAGGACCCATGGAGACTTATTTGCACTAAGAATTGCAGTACTGTAGATGTACAAATAAAGAACAACCTGATAACAATAGCAGACTTCACTGAACAAGGGATATTGTGAATCCGAATCACTGAATCACTGTGTACTGAATCATGACTCGTGACTCGTGAATTATGAATCGAGTTTCATCTGAAACAAGTCACGTGGCTCACAAATTTACATTTACAGCATTTAGCAGACGCCCTTATCCAGAGCGACTTACAAATTGGTACAATCTTACAATCCAAGCAGTGTTAAGGGCCTTGCTCAAGGACCCAACAGTGGCAGCTTGGCAGAGGTGGGATTTGAACCCTGAATCTTTTGGTCCATAGTCCAGTACCTTAACCGCTAGGCTACCACAGTCAACAACCGAATTTGACGAGTTCTGAGATGGTTAAGAACCAAGGTACCACTGTATTTCAGTTTGTAGTTTGGTATGTGAACACACTATGATAATGTAATAATATAAGTGCACAATATGACACTTCTTCTAACCAATATGTGGTAAATCTGTATTTGATTCCTGTAGGCCTGTTTATTTCTTCCAGGATGTGAAATCCATAAAAGTGTTACACTTGGCAGTTAGCTTGCAGTGCATTACAAATATGAAGTTTTGAGGTCAGCTGTGATTTACCCAGTGGATTGACAGGGGATGAATGCTGTAAAGAGATGGACAGATTATAAGGAGAATACTAAGGACTTAGTTTAACTAAGGACTGAAAAACCAATGTTATATGTGCAGAGAAAATCAGTCACTGAAACAGAGCTACAGCAGATTCTTCATATACTGTGTGACACATACACTAAAGAATGGAAAACACAACCTGGTTTCAGCAGCTGGCTGACTACGAGCAGGACTGAACAGGCCACACATTGCATTGCGGAGGAATTATTTATTCCGAAGGTTATTAATAATGCATTCGTTTCTATAAACATTGATGCATTTAATCAAATTGGTTTTGCCACTGGTTTATAAAAGCCATAGGTCATGAAAGGGGTTTTAGGAACTCCACCCTCCATGTATGCTCCCTAATCACTTTATCAGGTACACCTCCTTGCTTCTACACTCACTCTAGATTTTGTCAGTTCTACTACCACTTATCAGCACTTTGTAGTTCTAATATTACAGACTGTAATTCTTCTGTGACACTGATGTGGTGGTGGTGTGTTAGAGTGTGTTGTACTGGTATGAGTGGATCAGACTACATCTACAAGGTGGAGCAATATGGGAGACTAATATTAGACTATATGTCTAATAGATCTGCAAAGTGAATGAACAGCGGTTCAAATCTCAAGCAGCACTGCTGTGTCTGATCCAAACGTACCAGCGCAACGCACACTAACACAACACCACCACATCAGTGTCACTGCAGTGCTGAGAATGGTCCACCACCCAAATAGTACCGGATCTGTGGTGGTCCTGACCATTAGAGAACTAAGTAAAAGGGACAAAGTATGCCTCCGGCAAAGTTCAGTTGGTTGGATAGAGCATCTGAGTTGGCACCTGGTGAGTCTCGCTACTGCCAGGTTCCATACTGGCTACCAGGTGAGAGACCTGGCGAGGGCACTAGATGTTGAATTATGTCTTGCCATGAAAGCCCGACACCAGGTCCTACTCTAGTTCTTTCTGGAATTCAAATAATTACCTAAGACATTAGGGAATGCATTTAATGCCTTTTAGGTTCTTCATTTTACCATTTCATTTCATGAAAAATAACAAAACCACGAGGACCCTGAGACGACCCAGGACCCAACAATGGGAGCCCTAAGCTGGTACAGAAATTGGCAGTGGCGAGAATCCTCAGTCACACTTGGAACTCTGACAAACATGCACTACATTGCCAAAAGTATTCGCTCGTCTGCCTTCACATGCATATGAACTTGAGTGACATCCCATTCTTAATCCATAGGGTTTAATACGATGTCGGCCCACCCTTTGCAGCTATAACAGCTTCAACTCTTCCACAAGACTTTCCACAAGGTTTAAGAGTGTGTTTATTTGAATTTTTCCAGATTCTTCCAGAAGTGCACTTATAAGTTCAGACACTGATGTTGGATGAGATGGCCTGGGCTCGCAGTCTCCGCTCTAATTCATCCCGAAGGTGTTCTATCTGGTTGAGGTCAGGACTCTGTGCAGGCCAGTCAAGTTCTTCCACACCAAACTTGCTCATCCATGTCTTTATGGACCTTGATTTGTGCACTGGTGTGCAGTCTTGTTGGAACAGGAAAGGGCCATCCCCAAACTGTTCCCACAAAGTTGGGAGCATGCAATTGTCCAAAATCTCTTGGTATGCTGAAGCATTAAGAGTTCCTTTCACTGGAAGTAAGGGGGTGAGCCCAACTCCTGAAAAATAACCCCACACCATAATCCCCCCCCACCAAACTTTACCCTTGCCACAATGCAGTCAGACAAGTACCGTTCTCCTGGCAACTGCCAAACCTAGACTCGTCCATCAGATTTTCAGACGGAGAAGCGTGATTTGTCACTCCACAAGAACACGTCTCCACTGCTGTAGAGTCCAATGGTGGCATGCCTTACACCACTACATACGACGCTATGCATTGGGCTTGGTGATGTAAGACTTGGATTGGACTTGAACTTGAAACCCATTCCATGAAGCTCTCTACACACTGTTCTTGAAGGCCACATGAAGTTTGGAGGTCTGTAGCGATTGCCTCGGAAGAAAGTTGACGACCTCTGCACACTATGAGCCTGAGCATCCGCTGACCCCACTCTGTCATTTTATGTGGCCTACCACTTTGTGGCTGAGTTCCTGTTGTTTCCAATCGCTTCCACTTTGTTATAATACCACTGTGGAATATTTAGTAGCGAGGAAATTTCGCGACTGGCCTTGTTGCACAGGTGGCATCCTATCATGGTACCACGTTGGAATTCACTAAGCTCCTGAGAGCCACCCATTCTTTCACAAATGTTTGTAGAAGCAGTCTGCATTCCTAGGTACTTGATTTTATACACATGTGTCTATAGAAGTGATTGTGATTGGATACAACTGAATTGAACTATTTGGATGGATGAGTGAATATTTTGTCAATATAGTGACACCTCACCTTGCCTAAGGTGGAATACGAACCAGATTGGCTCTTTTGGCAGAGCACTGGTTCCCAATGCTTAGCTTCCCTGGTTTGTATCCTGCCTCTGGCAAAGTGAGTTTTATTAGTCAAAGAGCACATCTAAGCTGGCAAGGAGTCTCGTTACTGCAAGGTCCTGTACTGGCTTCTAGCGTGTGAGAAGGCCTGCTACCAGTTCCTGCTCCATTTCTTTCTGTCTGTGTATATGTCCAGCCTCACCAGAGGACTTCTATTATCTGAGTTTGGGAGTTCCTTTCCTCCATTCTTTATGATGGAATATTATATTTATAAACAGTGGTGCTTGAAAGTTTGTGAACCCTGTAGAATTTTCTATATTTCTGCATAAATATGACCTAAAACATCATCAGATTTTTACACAAGCCGTAAAATCAGATAAAGAGAACCCAGTTAAACAAATGAAACATAAATATTATTCTTGGTCATTTATTTATTGAGGAAAATGATCCAGTATTACATATTAGTGAGTGGCAAAAGTAAGTGAACCTTTGCTTTCAGTATCTGGTGTGACCCCCCTGTGCAGCAATAACTGCAGCTAAACGTTTCCTGTAACTGTTGATCAGTCCTGCACACCGGCTTGGAGGAATTTTAGCCCATTCCTCCGTACAGAACAGCTTGTCTTTTTTTTTTTTGGCCAGGCGGCGTACTTGTTTTACTGTTTTTATTAATAAGCTGAGAATGTGAAGGTATTGTAGAATAATTTGATATACAGTACTGTGCAAAAGTTTTCGGCCACCATTAGATTTGTGTTTTTAGTAATAGTATAAATAATGACCATATACAGAATAACCTATTGTTGACGATTGGACCCAAAAATTTCAAATGTGGTTTTCTCACTCCATACTACTATTTTCTAGTGATCTTTGTGAGCTTTAGGATATCTATGCCTTTTCACCCTGTTCCCCTTTTATGGTTGCCACCCTTCCAAAAAGACCATTCCTGATCAAGCTTCTTTGGACTATAGAAGGGTCAACTTGGCATCCCGATGAAGCTGCCAGATGCTACCCTTCCAAAAGACCATTCCTGATTAAGCTTCTTTGGGCTGTAGAAGGGTTAACTTGGCATCCCGATGAAGTGCAAAGGGAGATCACACTAAGTACTGGCCACTATAGCATGTAGTAGCTCCTCTTTTCTGATTATTTCATTTTTTTAAATAGTGCTTACAAAATTATTGTATTTTCTGGTTGTATTGTAATGAAGGGACTGATAAATAATTATATACATATTGAGTATATCATTTCTAAAACAATGGCATATCTAATCTAATGGTGGCCTAAGACTTTTGCACAGCATTGAATAGTAGATGTATAGTAGTTTTAAATTTAAAAATGGACACACAGATTCTTGTTTTTGACTCTGTAGAGTGTAGTTTATCACTTTGTTTGACAGGTGATAACTCAATGTCATAGCAACGTTGACGTTTCAAAAATTCAGGCAAGCTGACAGCTTCATGTCAGAGCAACATTGAAATGGCGTTAATGCACCAGCGCTAAAGTTGGCGTGCAATGTCAAAGCAAAACTAAAATGACATTGTAAACGTAGAGATGAGATTCCAACTTAACTCCAACAGTGTGACACCGGTGTGTGTCTACTGTGATGTGACAGATGTTTCAGGAGGTGTCTGGAGGATACCGTGTCAGCTAAGCTGTTCATGATCTTCTGATTTACTCTACAATGTCATCCAATGCCTGTGCATATGTGTCTGCTCTTACAGGGAGAAAGACAATTTGAGGACAGGTTTTGGCATTGAGAGCCTGCTCCTGCGTGGTTGTACTGTCAGAAACACAGCTCATGCTTCAGGAATTGTGGTATACGCAGGTATAGTGCTGTTTAATCATACTAAGCTTCTGCATCATACATTCTCATATTAAGCCATATCCCCATATCTAGCTCCGTTTCCATTAACAAAGATATATTCAATAATTTGCGCAGAGTAGCGACCCAGCAACTCGAAACTCTCTCGTGTTCAAAGTCAAAGGGTGATACATTGCAGTAATAAGCCTGCTATGATCATTCCATTTTAGCTTATGCTTGTCTTCCAGTTTTATTGGACAGCAGCATTTATTTGGCTATGAAATGCTTCACACTGTGTTACTAATATTATTATTATTGTTGTTGTTGTTATCAATGCTATGTGTACTAGAGCTTTTGTGAAATCTAATGATCCATGCTATAATGCATAATTACACAATATTTCAAAAAGCATCTTGTGATGTTACTGTATGCTTGGTCTTCAAGTTTTGCTGTCTTCAAGCCCAAAAGCCCTGAGGGTACTTCTGGAAAACCTTGTCTGGATCATTGTGGAGAAATACAGTTACAGTATTTTCAGTATGTTACAGTACATGCAACAACTACTTGAAGACCAACTGTCGTGAAGGGGGGTCAGACCCGAGTGCAGATAGCTGGGGTTTACTAGTAAGCCCAACTATTGGGACTGAGGAGAGTATGGGTGTGTTAGGGACTAACACCTCACAGTAAATACACACATATGCATGTATATATATATATATATCATATATAGGATCCCTCTACATAGGACCCCTGTTACAGTCTTTCCCTAAATAGCCGGAGCTCTACAAAACACCAAAGCCAATGCCAATGGTGTGACGAGAAAGACACCACTTTCAAACGGCTTTAAATACCCAGAAGACCAGGTCCATCTCGTCAGCTGTCGGTGCATGCATGCCAGGGCTTGCTGTCCTAAATCCCAGCATGTTTTCCACCCTCTGTTGTTGGGCCGTGGAACTGCGTGCTTCCTAATACCATACTCCGATCTAAACCTTTCTGAGCATTTATGGTGGTACCTGAAGACAGAGAAACCCAAATATTCAGAATGGCATTTTGTTTGTTTGTTTATTTATTTGGCTTATTTACCATCGCTTTCAGCATCGATGACTATTTACAACAGGCACAGTGTTACACCGAAACACACCAGGCAAATTGATTAAATTCATCAGTTAACCTAATGCACGTCTTTGGTCTGTGGGAGGAAACCGGAGTACCCGGAGTAAACCCATGCGGACACGGGGAGGACATGAAAACTCCATACAGGTGGAGTCTGAGGTTGGGATCACACCGGGGATGCTGAAGCTGTTAGACGGCTTCCCTTCAGAATCACAAGACGTTTTTTGTTATATTGTAAATGTCTCAACAGTAAGGAACACCCAAATAAAGTGATAACAGTTCGGCAGACAGTGATCCAGTTTTAGACACAAGCTGTGGGTGAAGGGGAAACCTGACAATGATTGTGTTCATATACACTCAATAATGCAATCATAGCCGGATTTCTGTAGTTATCTGATTATTCAAGTGGTCATGTAAACAGCTTACTCTGATCTAGAAATCACATTAAGAAATCTGATAAAGAGAGCTGGATTTTACTCCAGTAATCAGAGTACTCATAGCATGTATACCAGTTACCCAATTTCCTATCCCAACACGGTTGCCAAGTCTGCCTGTTCCAAAGACCTGGCTTTATTGGGCATCTTTTTTCCATTGTTTATGACAAATTTGTTGTTGAAGAACCTGGCAACCCTGGAATTGCACCACAGAATTAAAGGCAGCGAAACAGCTATCGAACACTTTGTGGAATGAAGAATTTGATTATTTAATATTATGGTTTGAAGTTTCTGTCACATATTTCTGTGAGATTATTGGCCGGTTGCAAAGTAGAAATCCGATTACCGAGAAGTTTCCATTATCTGATTTCTCAAGTGCATGTATATTTATTGATTGGATAACTGACAAAATCTGATTTTCTGCAGTTATCGGATTATTAAATATATATAAATGCTCTCAAAATCGTAATCATGGAGGCCATCCTGAATGCCTCCATCTCGTACTGAGCTTCAGTTTTTCAAATTAGTAGAGAACCTTGTGCTTTCTCCTCTCCTTCTCCTCTTTTGCCCAACAGAAGTATAGTTTCCACCAGAGCCCTGCTAGCCAGAAAATCTGTGGCAGTCGTAGGTAACCCAGGCCTCGACCAATCTGGTATGGAACTCTGACTAATGATCCACATATTTTGATTTGGCACAGGTTTCATACCGGATGCCTTGCCTGAAGCAACCCTCTTGATTTATGGGGGATTTTTAGGACTGGCACGAAGAGTAGACTGGCATGTGTACCTGAGTTAGATGAGCAAACAGACTGATTACAAAAACTTTAGAAATTGAATATACAAATTAAGTGCAGAAAAGAGGTAATACAGATATCAAACGATCAAGTTTTAAGAGAGAGAATTTTCTAGGGCTTTAAGGTCCTGGGAAAACCTGGGTAAACCAACAGACCTAGATATAGAGATCTAGCCCGAGTGCTAGGACAATGTAATGCTTTGTCGGGGATAAAAAATTCATGAAAGTGTGTAGTATATAATTAATTTATAAAATGATCTATATTAAAAGGTATGTGAATAATGTTCCTTCCGGTGACGTGTGTAACACGGCGCATCCATTGTGTTGCATTGTTCTTTTCTTTTTCTTTTTCCCAACAATGATTTATTCATCGCAGGCCATGAGACCAAGTCAATGCTGAACAACCGCATGTCAAGGTACAAACGGAGTAAGCTGGAGAGAAAGCTGAACAAGGATGTGCTGCTGTGTGTGCTTCTGCTCTTCTGTATGTGTCTCACCGGAGCTGTGGGTGAGTGCAGGCGGTCCTCTGTGTAAACACACTGTCCATATAAACCATTCTCACACTCAAACACTGTGGCTGACTGGAATGTGGAAAAATCATATTTATTAAGAAAACATCATAAACAAGCTTGGTCAGTGCACTGGGGGAAACAGCTTTGACTGCATGATAGATGATCCCACAGAGAATGTATGTAGAAAGTGTCTTCATAACCTTGTCTGCTGTAAGACCTAACCCTAGAGATGGGTAGAATAACTGAGCCTTTCAAAAAGGCAAAGGATTAACCTCTCTCTCTCTCTCTCTCTCTCTCTCTCTCTCTCTCTCTCTCTCTCTCTCTCAGGTCACACTATTTGGTTGCACACATTCTCCAGTCTCCCAATTTACATTGTACCACAGAACGATGGGAATGCAACCCTTCCAGGGTTCTTCATGTTCTTTACCATGATTATCCTGCTACAGGTATAGAATGTATTATATGTGGTAGCCTAGCGAACTGTGGTAGCCTAGCGAGTAAGGTACTGGACTATGGACCAGAAGGTCCAGGGTTCAAATCCCACCTCTGCCAAGCTGCCACTGTTGGGTCCTTGAGCAAGACTCTTAACCCACAATTGCTTGGATTGTAAGACTGTATCAGTTGTAAGTCGCTCTGGAACCTAGTGTTCACCACAGGTAAATGCGGTAAAATTTCAAAGCAGCATACCTTTATATCACTCATATATGCATCTGACATATATGCTAGCTTCACATTTGTGTTCCTAGGCCAGATTAAACTCGATGCGAGGGCCATTAAAAGGAAACTTATGTCTTGCATTGTCAATTGAAGTAATACAATTGTAGTATCCAAGTTCTTCACATTAATCCTTGGCTAATACTGGTAGTAATATTCATCACATGTGCTGAAGAATGCTCACATTTGCTGTACATGCTCTAAATGGTGCCCTCTATTAAATGCCATCCTGTATCCCACACCCTGCAGCTACCAATATTACCAAAGAACCAGGTTTGGTTCACTTTGGTTCATGCCCCTTATAATTCGAATGTATCCGGATAAGGTTATAACCACGTGTATTTACATTTAATAGACAACGCATCTCTAGTTAGCAAGACTGAAATCTGATGACTGTGTTCCACATAGCTAATATGTAAATCGACCAGTAACTCTTACTGTGTTGTTTACAGTTTTTATTTGGAAAAGATTGTTCATGCATCAGAATTCACAATTGGTCGTGATCTCCTTAATTTCCTTAAACTGGGAGGAAGACGCCAACTTTGGGAGTTAATTAGAATTAGACGGCTGATACCTTTTTTTGTCAATGTTGGGGGTAATGCAGTAAAAAAGACATTACAGTTTTATACTTACTTTTTACCTGTACCAAGTAATGGAATGACATCATATTTACTGATTAGTAAAAAGTTACTTATGTTTTTGAGCAAAAAATATGAATGATTCCCAACGCATTTACAACAAACATTTTCTACATCCATGAAACGGGAGAAACAATGCTTTCTGAAGCTTTGAATCATTTGAACCATTCGATTCAAAAAATGATTCAGTGTTTCAGAAACACATGGCTTAGCGATATCTGCTGTTCAGATTTGTGTAAATGCCTCAGAACAACCTGTAAAATACTATACAAAGACAACAATTTAAGTTTGAACATTAATGTTCTTTGAACATAATGTAATTTCTCTTAAATAAAGCATTTAATAAAACATTAGTACAGACTAAAATAGGTTTTTGGGAATAATTGAAAAGCAAAGTAATGAGTAACTGGATTACTGTTCCAGGAAGTAATGAGAACTTCTCATTACATTTTAAAATAAGTAATTAGTACATTGTAATGGATTACAGATTTAGTAACTTTCCCAAAGGATTTTAAATGTACATTTAGCAGACGCTCTCATCTAGAGCGACTTGCAACTGATACAGTCTTATAATCCAAGCAATTTTATGTTAAAGGGTCTTTCTCAGGGACCCAAAAAAGGGAAAGCTTGACAGAGGTGGGGTTTGAACTCTGGATCTTCTGGTCCACAGTCCAGTACCTTAACCACTAAGCCACCAGAGACTTTCGTATGCCTTTGATGATGATTGCGATTATGTGCAGCTTTCTGTATTCTCTAGGATTGTTTGGCTGTTATGGATGATGTGTGCTGTGCCATACTGGTCATTGATGTTGAGAGACAATGCATCTCAGACTTCCTCCTGAAGTATGGTACTGTGCAAAAGTCTTAGGCCACCATTAGATTAGCTATACCATTGGAATAATGACCATATATAATTATTTTTCATTTTCTTTATTAGAATGCAATGTGAAATTTGTATGCAGTATTTAAAAAAACTGAAAAAAGAAAAAAAAAAAAACGTCCTCTACAGACTACAGTGGCAAGCATTTACTTCACCGGGATGCCAAGTTGACCCTAATACAGTCCGAAGAAGCTTGATCAGGAATGGTCTTTTTGGAAGGGTAGCAGCCAAGAACCACTTGGGGAAAAGGGTGAAAGAGAGCTCAAGATATGCTAAAGCTTACAAAGATTGGAATGATGATCAGTGTAAAGGAGTATTATGAAGTGATGAATCCAAATTTGAAATTTTGTTTTTGTTCAATTATCGACAATATGTTATATACAGTCATTAAACCTTTGCAAAAACAACAAATCTAATGGTGGGCTAAGACTTTTGCACAGTGCGTGGCAATTATTTGGTTTGACTAGACACTTAGTGTACTTTGCTGATGTATATGACATTCCATATGTCATTTAGTAGGTGCCCTTATCCAGAGTGACTTACAGCTGATACAAGCTGGGTTATACAAGTGAGTTAAAGGTCCCGACCTCAAGGACCCAACAGTAGCAGCTTGGCAGAGGTGGCATTGTCCAGTACCTTAACCGCTAGGCTACCACAGTCCCATGATGTAATGATGGATCTGCTGTCAGATATTTAGTATCCACAACTGTTGGATACTCTGATTTGTCAGAGATTGACTAATTGGCCAGCTTTTGAGGCATTCATCAGATATGGTCTGAGAGAGTGGTAACGTCAGCATTTAGAGAGCTACCACTGCAGCACCCCAAAACTGCCTTGGTTAGTGAAAACATTGGAACTTTTATAATAGGGATCCCATTATAGATTTATGTCCTCCCATATGTATCCCAATCCCTGCAGTGAAAGTCATGACAATTATCATAAGAATTATTACCTTGTCTAGGTGATGATCCCAATTTCACTCTACCTGTCCATTGAGCTGGTGAAGATTGGCCAGGTGTTCTTCATTACTCAAGATTTGGACCTGTATGATGAAGAGAAAGACAGTCGGGTCCAGTGTCGGGCTCTCAACATCACAGAGGATCTGGGGCAGATCCAATATGTGTTCTCAGACAAGACTGGGACCCTCACTGAGAACAAAATGGTGTTCCGTCGCTGCAGTATAATGGGCACTGAATTCTCACACAAGGAGAATGGTGAGTTATGGCTTGTTTCCAAAGCAAGAAACTGTGCTGTACTGTGCTCTTCTAATGCACTTTAGTAACTTGAAAAGAACTGTAACTTTAGTGAAAATGTGGATTGGGGGCTGCTTCAGTCCTTTCAGATTACAATGCATCGCTTTTGTATTTTCATTCACTCTAATACACTTATATCAGCTAGCACCACTCTTTGGTTTGTCCCTCTGGGAAACTCTGCTTTATACAACAATGCATCACTATGCCTCAGTGTCTGTATCTCAGCTCTGAATGATAACACTGCAATTGTTCATGTTGGGTTTTTGCAGCATTACGCTTGGCTGTTCTGGCAGGAGAGACAGATATAGATGAAGATGTTATTTACCAGCAAAATCGACCACCTCCTCTTTTCATTCCGGATGAGGCTCAGTACTCAGCAGGACACAGAGTGAATTCCAGTGCAGAACCAAGAAACCGCAGAATTCACAGGTCCAGGGTCAGAGCAGGAGCCCCTGGAGGCTTGGCCTTCAGCAGCCCGCTGGTGAGAATTTCTATAGCTACTGTGTAACTGGGGCTGCAAAGTGATCTAGGATCAGTCTGGGCATATTTTTACTGTATAAAGTACCAGAACCTTTAGTGCTGAAAACTGGAGCTGTAGTTTTTACACTGGCCTCAATTCCTATACCAAAAGTTTCCAAGTAACATTAGTTTAGTTCAGTTCCAGTACCACAGACTCTAGTTTTAGGACTGTATGTCCCAATTTCATTGCCAAAAATGACCAGTTGGAGTTCCCATTCTTAAGAGTCCAGTTTTGGGTCAAAAGAGTCAAATTTAGAGTTATTGTACTAAAGGAGGGAATTCCAGTTGCAGTACTAAAGGTTCCAGTTTCAGAGTGAAAGTGTGATTTAATTTCCATTAGCCAATGTTCCAGTTCCTGTACTAATGGTTAACATCCTTTAACAGTACCAAAGGCTCCTTTTCATCACCTAATGTTTCATTTCCATAACTCAAACGTTACAGGTCAAGTACAGTTCAAATATTACTTGTTTCAGTTCTAGTACAAAAGACCACAATTTCAGTTTCAAGTAAAGTTCTAAAGGTTCCATTTCCAATATCTATAACTCTCTTTCCGATACCAAAGACTCCTATGTTATGATTAAAGGATCAGTTTTCATTACCGGAAGTTCTAGTTCCACTACGCAAAGCTACAATTTTAGTAACACAGGTCAAGTCAAGTCAAGTCAGATTTATTTATATAGCGCTTTTTACAATGGAGCATTGTCTCAAAGCAACTTTACAAGTTTAGATTATCTCCTAATAACTACGTCCAATCCCAAATTGAGCAAGCCTAGGGCGACAGTGGCAAGGAAAAAACTCCCTAGTTCTAGGAGAAACCTTGGGAGGACCAAGACTCAAAAAGGGGACCCAACCTCCTTGGGCGGCGTATATGATAAATCTAAGAGCGAAAAACTAAAAGTCATGGAGTCAAAGTTTCGAATAGAATGTGAAGTATGCACATCGACATTAAGTGGCCCGGGTATGATGATAAATCTAAGAGCGAAACTACAGTCATGGAGTCATGGTCGAATAAAATGTGAATTATGCACAGTGGAGCTCCATCAGATGTACATCATGTGTGGGGCCGGAACTGCCGGAACACAGCTCGGAGAGAAAACAGAAAATGTAATTAGTTATTGATTAAGAGCACAGTGTTTATTAACAATCACTGATGCCATGTCAAATTTCTATGTCAAAGGTCCTATTTCTATTACTACAATTCCCATTTTCAGTCCTAAAGACTGCATTTCCAATACCAAGAATTCTAGATCCAGTACCAAAGGCTTTTGTTTCAGGACCAAGGAGTCCAATTTCATCACCAAAATGCTTAGTTCCAATACCAAAGACTCCTCTTTCATTCCATAAAGTTCGGTTTTCATAAGGTTACATTTGCATTTTCAAATGAAAGCTCAAATTACATTATCAAAAGTTTCAGTTCCAGTATTTAATGTCGCATTTTCAACACCAATATATATAACAGTGGCAGCTTGGCTTTGAACCCTCAATCTTCTGGCCTGTAGTCCAGGGGTCGTATTCATAAAGATTCTAAGAATACTCTTAGAAAGCTCCTAACTTAGCTTAAAAACTCCTAGCTAGGAGTTTAAGCTTAAGAGTGATTCAGAAGCGATCTGAGAGCAACTCTGAGCAAGGAGAACACAAAAACCTTTATCTCAATGAGGAGGCGGGGTTGACCCAGTTGCTAGGTATGACGCATTCTTTTCAAGATTGTGATTGGTTGTCAATTCCATCACTCACTCTCACTCTCTCTCTCTCTCTCACACAAACAATTAATTAGGGGAATACCACATAGCCTCTTGTATGCAGGCATTTTTATGCTAATCACACACAAGGGTTTACTTGCTTTATTTTAGTGACAGTTTATTTACCATCTATTTACCATTTATTTACTAGGATCTATTCCTAATGTTGAGAGGCAAACACCAACAGTTCTAAGATTTTTCTTAGAATTTCATCACTAGGAGCTACTCTTACCACTAAGAATCTTTAAGAATACAGCCCCAGGAACTTAACTACTAGGTCACCACAGTCCCATGTTACACCATAGTCACAGAATAGTCTGGTTTATTTTTGCAACATTGCTCAAATTCATTTCTAAAACTGGAATTACCAGCACAGACTATATTTACAGCAGAAACACAGTACAAACAGACAATGTACTATCATATTAGTTGCCAGATTTAAAGAGGATTGTTATACATTGATAATGTCCTTACGCAATGTAGTTTACTCATTGTCCTTTGCCATGTTGTGAACATTTCCTCTTGTTGTTATTCTTGGTTTAGTTACTTTACTGTGGCTAATTTGAGATGAAATTGGCCAATCAGATAAAGAACGATGTTAATCTGGATACGTTATCCATGATAAAACATGGATACCATATTTTATACTGTTTTCAGTGATCCTGACATTGCTGAAGGTTGTGGAAAATGAATGGTTAGTGGTGGGATGGCAAAAACTAATCGTTGCTCTTACAGACACTCAACATGTACTGTATAAATCTTGCTGGGAAATCTCATTTAGAAGCGTCATGCTGTCCTCCAGCTGCTGTAACTATATGCTGGACTTATGACTATCTCATTGAAATTGAGTTCAAGCATAATGGTGGTGTGATTCAATAGATCATTGTCCTCCCACATTGTTTGTTTTTTGTTTGAAAATGATCCAGCAGCACTGGCTGCCGTTTATCTCCAAAACGCCACTGCAGAATCTTCCATCAAACCCTATAAAACACTCTGGTTACAAAAACAAAATGCTGGCTACAGTACAGAGAGCGAAATGAATTATTTTGGTAGGAAGAAAAAAAGATTTTGTTCAGCATTTATCCCCCTACAGATGACTGCAGAATGCTTCAGTAAAGGAATCCCCCAGGGTATTTCATCATATCTACCGCACACGTGTGAGTGATTACCCAAATATTAACACTGGCATGTTTTCCTGTACTGAGAATAGCATGGAAATGTTCACTCAAAATTCACTTATAATGGAAGTCTCTGGGCAGTTATTGTGTTCCATTAATGAGGTCCCTCAACCAGACCCACACAAGGACACTGGAACCACAAGAATGACAATTGTACAGATTTAGAGACGGAACGGTCCAGGAATACTTTACTAAGGATGTTGAAGTGCTGAACTGTCTATAGCAGAGACCTGAAAACAGACTGTATGCATGTAAAGTAGATGTGTGTCTGAAATGGCTCCGTATTTTGTAGGGTTGTCCAAAATCTCAGTGCACAAATCGATTCCCTATAGAGTACACTACATTGTTATCCATAATGCACCATTAATGTAGTGGACAACCGATGTACACTACTGACGGACTAACGTACCACAATGCATAGCGGTTTCCATCGGCTTTGTTCGGAAAAGATGACAGACGAATCCGAAACCACCATAGCGATGAATTTTGTGTACAAATATAAGTACAAAACATTATTTAATGACTATTAAATGAGACACAGTTGATACTGTGTGTACTGGTGAAAATAGTGCTTTGTATATTTATGTCTTTTTCATAGTTTTAGTTTGTCAGACAAATGAGTGAAGTTTTACACTTGACAAGTAGCTACGTTGTCAGCTAAATTAATACATCACTAAACTGTATTACTATGACGTTTTGTGACAGTACCAGTAGGCTTGTTGATGTTTCAGTTGGTTTAGGTGACGAAAGGTCTAGCTGGTTTGTTTCCAGTATAAGTAAGTGTTGTAGGAATTACCCCATTTGTGTCGCTCACTGCTACCCTATATATTCTAATATTCTACTTTTGGAGAGCAGTGGCTTTCTCCTTGCGACCCTGCCATGCACACCATTGTTGTTCAGTGTTCTTCTGATGGTGGACTCATGAACAGTAACATTAGTCAATATGAGAGAGGCCAAGATCTTTGTTGGTCGACCACTCCTGGGGAGGGTAACAGTGGTCTTGAATTTCCTCCATTTGTACACAATCTGTCTGACTGTGGATTGGGGGAGTCCAAACTCTTTAGAGATGGTTTTGTAACCTTTTCCAGCCTGATGAGCATCAACAACTCTTTTTCTGAGGTCCTCAGAAATCTGTGTTGTGAAGTTGTGAAGAGCAGACTTTGATAGATCCCTGTTCTTTAAATAAAACAGAGTGCCCACTCACACTTGATTGGCATCCCATTGACTGAAAACACCTGACTCTAATTTCACCTTCAAATTAACTGCTAATCCTAGAGGCTCACATACTTTTGCCACTCACTAATATGTAATATTGGATCATTTTCCTCAATAAATAAATGACCAAGTATAATGTTTTTGTCTCATTTGTTTATCTGGGTTCTCTTTATCTACTTTTAGGACTTGTGTGAAAATCTGATGATGTTTTAGGTCATATTTATGCAGAAAGCTTTCACACACTTTCAAGCACCACTGTACAGGCACCATAATATAAGTGCAGTCATATTAGGTGGACCCGAAAATGTGAATAAGAAGCCAACTTCAGCTATGATACGCCAATCACTTGTTAAACTCCTCAGTTCATGATATGTGGCTTATGATGGATTGTCTGAACATATACCCATCGTAATCAGGGAGCACCTGTACAACACAACTCCATTAAAGCATATAACGCCTCATACAGTGTGGATTTTCTGGGGGTCTGGAAGGGATTCATTCAGTTTACATGATTCCTTATTCGAAAAAATTTGCTCGGTAATCGCCATTTTTGTTCTCGACAAGCCTTTCGGAACAATGAGAACCAAAGTACCGCTGTACATAAACACACCCAGTGCACTCTCCACCATCAGAAACAGGTGTCCAAAGGGAGTATCAATGATCCAGCAAGCATGAAGCTCAAACATGAAGCTAACCATCCCTCTCACATTCCGGTTTAAATGAGGCCACAGGTATAGTGGAGTCAGTGACCTCCAACGTTCTGAACTCATGCACCAAACTCACATTATCTGAACGATACACAGCACAGGTCGTAACACCTGTCTGTATCATCAGTGCCTTGTAGCAAAGAGCTGAATCAATATGTCTCATTTTTGTGAGCTTTAGTAAGAGCACCCTGTGGAGGGGATCTATAGTGAGCTGTGGTTTTGAGAGACAGGTGCAGTAAGATGCCACTGAGTAGGACTGAACAGATCGCCGATGTCTCGTGTCTATAAGTGGACAGATCCAACATGCAGATGGTTGGCCAGCTTGGTGTGAGCAATGATCGGAGGGATGCTGGCTCCACTGCTCTCTGTGTCTGTGTGTGGACATATGGGCCTGCTGAGGTGCATTAAACATGGCCTACTGCTATCCCACTGCCCGCCACGCTCTCCACTGCTTCTCCCATCTCATCGCACCGGTACCAGGCACAGTTTTACGATATCCACCACAGGGATGCATAAGGCATGGTGCTTTTTGGGTTGTCATGTGTTGTGTTATGAACGGCCACTGAGTATGTTGACTGTTGACAGGAAACGGAGGTGCACCCAGACCAAGATCTGTTGCAGCTGATAGCAGACGCCAAGCCCGGGGGAAGAAACACAAACTACCTGGAGTTCTTCCTGGCTCTAGCCATCTGCAACACTGTGGTGGTTTCCACAGACAAAGCCCAGAGACAAAGGGTAAGAGAAAGCAGTCATGTTGACCTTGCCTCTACACTGTTATGCTTACATCAGCTGAGTCATAGAATAAAAAACAGCTCCAATGTCACAATAATACTGAGAATAATGCATCATACACATGACTCGCGTGCAGAGTATATGCATTTCCAAGCCTGATGCCCTGAGCTATTGTGTAATGGCCCATATGACTAATTCTGATGTAGCCACTGGTAAACAGCTCAGTGGTTTCGTAGGGTTTTTTTTAAATAATGAGGATATTGAAGTTCACCCACAACCAGTAATAGATGGCTTGTTTTGTGCAACCAAAAGTTTCCACAATTAGGGCCGTAATCATTTTTCCTTCACCATCTTTAATTATAATGTTAATATAATGTTAATAGGATGGTAAAATGACGATGATTCATTCTCCTAGCTGGTCAGAGTTAATTTCCTAGATTAGACAGACCAAAGTGGAAATTATTTTTCATCTCAGACCCGTAATGCCCAGAGATTTAAAGAGGAAATTGGGCTGCCCTAATTATTCTGATTGGCAGTGGTACGTGAATGCATCAAAGTGGGTCTATCAGAAATGGGTATGTTGTCTTACCCAAGGGACGGACGGAGAAGATGAAACACTGGGCAACTATTATGCAGCAAATATGAGAGCTTCAGTGGACTGGTGCACCAACAGAATCTTAGTAAGGCAAGTTGATGTGGTCATTTTGAATTTGCTCCCATAAAGTTAACAATCAGCAGTTGGGGAAACCAGCCAAGCCTTTGATTGTTGGAGCTAGTTACATTATCTAAACCAACCCACTGAATTCAATCTTAGCTTTATCCGTACACATAGTTGATGTGTTCAGTTTATAGGGAATGAATTCCTGAAAACATTATATGAGCAAATGAGTTGTAAATGCCATATGACTTAGCAAAGGCAAAGCATCCAACTTTACCACTTGCCCATCTTTACTTTGGACTTGACCATGGACTTGAGTGTCAAGACTTGACTTGTTCGCACCTCTGCATTTTTCTCCCACTTATCCTGGTCAATGTCATGTGTTGGGGATACAGAGCCCACCCTGGAATTTATTGATCACAAGTAAAAGGAACCCTCTGACATGGCAGCATTCCTTAGTTGTACCACCCAACCTTCATGTTGCAACCCAGTCTGGGATTCGAACACATGTCCTCAGAAACTGCTGCTTCCAGGAGCTGGTTGGAAATGTTTTCACTCGGTTATTTAATATATGGTGAAGCTACCATAGAGCATTTTATTTACAATTTTAAACCATGTTTCTAGTCATATTTTAATTCCAGCTGACTAAAGGTTTTTGTTTAAAAACATATACAAGAATATGTCCATTGTTTGCACTTCAGAAATAAAAAAGGAA
Organism: Ancistrus triradiatus; assembly: GCA_025084515.1. NCBI lineage: Eukaryota > Metazoa > Chordata > Actinopteri > Siluriformes > Loricariidae > Ancistrus > Ancistrus triradiatus. The sequence goes on along the minus strand of JAJAGP010002380.1, from coordinate 52,533 downwards.
TGTCTTTTATCAAATGTAAAATCGATAATCGTCAGAAAATATTATACCCCTACTTAGCATACTTGACTATTGGCATATTGAGATGATAAATACCTTTCATAAGGTTTTATATGCCTTCCTAAAACAAATGATCAGTGGAAGCAGTCCAGAGGAAACGTGGTTTTTCCAGGCCATTAGGCTGCTCTGTAAGATCAATGCAGCAGATATATGGGCAGTGTATTTGTTTCAGTATATCACATTGCAAGTGTGTTTTGACTTCCAGACCAGAGCACGGCATGACTCCTCTCCTGTAAGTCCACTCGACTGTATGAAGGGCCTGTTCAGTCACAATACCTGTCTAAAGAAGCTCATACCAAGCAGGAAAAGCTCTCTTTCTGAGCCTTTCCCTATGAGCAACATGGAATCCCCTGTGTACGACATCCCCAGTTTCTCAGGCTCTGCTGAATGGTTATCCACCCACTTCAGCACCAGTGAGGCACAAACCCATACAGAAAGCAGCTCGGAAGAAATCCGTTATGAAGCCCAGAGTCCAGATGAAGCAGCACTGGTGCATGCAGCCAAGGCTTACGGCTTTAGCTTGCTGGAACGGACACCGGATCACGTGACCGTACGGCTGCCTGATGGAACCCCGCTTAAGTTTGATGTCCTGGACGTTTTGAGCTTTGATTCGACCCGGAGGAGGATGTCAGTAATAGTGCGCCATCCTGAAACCAAAGAGATTATAATGTACACAAAGGGAGCAGACTGCGGCATTATGGAGCGGCTGCAGTATTCGCGTGAAGGTACAAGCCAAAGCCCTGTTCTGCCACTTTGTCATTAATCCATACTCAAATAAACCATGAAATTGTTTTTGTTCTTGCTTTACTTCTTGCAGGCAATTCACACGTGGCAAGTGTAAATAGAGACATTGCCGTTAGGACCGAAAATCACCTTGACATGTACTCTAGAGATGGTTTAAGAACCATGTGTATTGCGAGAAAGGTAAATGCGCCCATTCTTACACTGGAATTACGTGTCGAGTTCTTTCAGACAAAATGTTCAATGCATTCGTTCTTCATGGCTCTCTACCTTGCTCATTTTCTCTTTGTCTATGCTCACTTGTTCGTCACACTTTCATTTTCAAGGTTGTAAGTGAACAGGCCTTCAGGACTTGGTTAGTTATGAGACAGGAAGCCATGGCAGCTATAGAGAAGAAAGAAGAGCTGCTCATGGACACTGCGACCCACATGGAGACCAACCTTACACTGCTGGGTAAGTTATAAAGCAAGAAACTGACAAAGACATTTCATGACGTTGAGTCCAAAATCTTGGGTTTGTGACATGAGGTTCTAACATCAGCCACTTTGTACCGTGCTGAACAGCATGCCCACATAACTCTGACATATATAACTTCATATGACAACCCTAAATTAGAAAAAGTTGGGCCGGTACAGAAAATTCAAATAACAAACAAACAAAGGGCTATTATTTCATTACAGACAGCATGAATCCGAGATATTTCATGTTTTTTTTTCAGGGAAATTCATTTCATTTGTTAATAAACATCCATTATTGCGTTTCAGGCCTGTAACACATTCCAAAATAAATTGGGATAGGGGCAATTTAGGGCTAGTAATGAGGTAAAAAATTACATGATGTGATTTCAAACAGGTGATGGTAATCATGATTTGGTACAAAGAGTTATCCACAAAAGGCTGAGTCTTTGAGGAGCAGAGATAGGCAGATACACTCCAGTTTATCATGAGGAAATGATTGAAATTTTTAAAAACAATGTTCCTCAAAGAGACATTGGAAGAGACTTACATATTTCAGTCCTTTTTCTGATTTGGCTTGTTTTGCATTGTCTTGTTGAAAAAAGCATGGATGTCCATGGAAAAGATGTTGACTTTAAGGCAGGTTATGTTGCTGTAAAATCTCAATGTACTTTTCTGCATTAATGCTGTCATCACAGAAGTGTAAATGACCTTTACCAAGTGTACTGGCCCAACCCCATACCATGACAGAGCCTGGCTTTTGGACTTGTTGCTGATAACAACCTGGATGGTCCTTTTCCTCTTTGGTCTGAAGCGTCAGCTTCTTCCAAAAATATCTAGAACGCTGATATGTCTGACCATAATATGCATTTCCACTGTGTGATGGTCCATCCTACAGGCCTCTGAGCCCAGAGAACATGGTTCTTCAGGACATGGATAACATAAGGCTTTTTTTGCACAGTAATGTTTTAAGTGGCATTTGTGAATGTAACTCTGTACTGTAGTGCTTGATAAAGGCTTGATAAAGTAACCCCTTGCCCATCTGGGTCTATCAGCTGTTCATGAGTGATGGTTCTTGATGCAGTGCTTTCTGAGGGATCGGAGATCAATATTGTTCAGTTTAGGCTTGCGCCATTGCCCTTTATATATTTTTGCCCTTTATCACATCATTTTTTTTTATCTCATTACTAGCCCTAAGTTCCCCCTGTTCCAATGTTTTTTGGAATGTGTTGCAGGCCTTGAATGCAAGAATGGATGTTTATTAACAAATGATATGAAATATCATGGATTCAAACTGTCTGCAATGAAATAAAAGTAACTATATGGAACACTGCATTTCCCCCCCAACTTTTTCTGATTTGGTGTTGTACAAGAGGCAAGAAGTATTGCAACTTGACAGTTACTAAACGTTCTACATTTACCAAATTGATAACATCACAAACTCCCTCAACCACTTGCCCCCTCCCCCATAACCGTGACCATGACCATGAAAGCAAGGTAAAAATGGGCGGGAAAAAACAGCTTTTGCTAGGTGAATTACAACATCTCTATCAAGGACTGTGTTTTTCATCTTAGCAAAACAATGTCTTGTGTGCTATATGTGTTATTAATTTGAATTTTAGGTCGTTTATACTTAAGGTTTAAAAAGCACACACAGATTTTCAGCACCTGCGATTGTACTTACACCTGGAGGCCTGTCTAAATTAATGCCAGGGACGAAGAGTATAAAATGATGCGTAATTTGCGCAAGAAAGCACACAGAAGAAAATGTATTCAAATGCATTCTTTTTTTAATGGTCAACACGTTGTAAATGCCAGCAGGAAGAAAAATCGAGATAAATCACATCCCGCCTCCTGCATGCCTGATTTGTTTTGCACAGATGTGGATGTTTCATTTGCACACATTCAAGAATTACCATTATTTTACACAGTCCTGTTGACTCAGACACGTTACACAGGTTTAGTCCAAGAGTAAAACATGGCCATTTTAAGCAACATAGAGAAAGGTAGAAAAGAAGACAGAATAGAGTTGTGTTTATGTGCTACTTCACAGTGTTTGTGCCCTATTTATTATTGCTCCATGTTGTATACGCCCCATTTATGAATCTCCAAAGTATTAATGTCCCTCCCATTGACACTAGCTGTATGAGAGCCAGCTCTGTCCATGTTACTCTCCTATGGTGTTTAACTCCAACTTCAAAAAGTAATGTACAGATTTTTTTTACCACCCATTTGGTTCATCTAATTAATTCTACATGTAGGGCTGAGCTGAGTAGCTGAGACAGAATCCGGTACATGAGTTTGCTGCCTGACCCTGAACTATACACCTCTGCAAGTCACGAACAAATGAAATAAAAATTCACCCTTCCAAAATGCTCATTTACATATTGTTTTTCCATGTTATTTCCATGTTTTGTCATTTAGACAGTAATGCTTAGTAAATCACCCTCTATATGCCCACCGACCTCCCACGCAATCTAATAGACTGCTTAAGGAAATGAGTACTGTTTGTTTGGGATCTTATTACACAGAGCCTTAGAGTTTCCTCCAAGCCTCATTAAACATCACAAAGCCATTTTCTTGAATCTTTTTGAAAGCGTTTGTGTTTATAAAGGGAACCGTGTTGTCTTAAAATAAACACATTCATATATTCACATAATCGTTGATGTCATTTAGCAGACGGAATTATCCAGAGCAACTCACAATTGACACAGTCCAAGCAATTGTGGGTTAAGGACCTTGCTCAAGGACCCAGAAATAGCAGCCTGGCAGAGGGAGGTTTTGAACACTGGACCTTCTGGTCCATAGTCCAGTAACTTAACCACTAGGCCAAATAACACTCTTTCCTTTTGAGTATTCTTCAGAGTATTCTTATCTTAATATCTATTAATGTTCATGATGGTTTACAAAGTTTAGTTATAAGAGAAGGTTATCTCTAGTCCCGCCCCTACATTTGTATGTGCCATGTGTGACCACTGAGTCAGAATTCCCCTTCCTGTTTTTATGATCTGCTTTAAATAGGTACTATGTACTTATTTATCCTAGTGGTACATAATTCACAGGGGCCCACGTTATTCAATGGTGATCTACAGTACCACCCAGTGGCCAGATAGTACATTGTGTACCTTTAACCACATTTGACCTGTGGCAGCTCAGTGCTTAAGGTATAAGTCTGTGTTACAGAAGGTCCAGGGTTCAAATCCCACCTCTGCCAAGCTACCACTGTTGGGTCGTTGACAAGGCCTTAAACCCACAATTGCTTGAATTCTATGCTGTATCAGTGGTAAGTCACTTTGGAAAAAGGTGACTGAATGAAAACCTAATTTTCATGCTTTGGCCATCCTCTTTTTATTTACATTTACAGGACATTTAGCAGACACCCTTATCCAGAATGACTCACAAGTGATGCAGTCTTAATTGGCGAAATCCAAGCAATTAAGGGTAAAGGGCATTGCTCGAGGGTACATCAGTAGCTTTCTGGCAGTGCTGGGACTTGACTCGTCAACCTTCTGGTCAATTGTGTAGTAGATTAACTACTTGTATCACTCAAAATCCTCCCCCAAAAATCCATTTGACAAAATAAATAACTGCTTGAAACCATGCCCAAAAGAGAACAACATGAATATTTCCAGCACGCCAAAGATGGATGATGTACTACTCAAGTCTTTCAAGGCCTTTCAAAATAATATGCAGGGGACCAGACAGAAGAAATAACTGTCACATCCAGCTCCAATCCATAAAACAGATATATAGCAGTTTAACATCAGTGTATCCTAGAGTGCTCGATACTGTCAACCACTGACCAAAAAGTACATTGTTATTGTAATAAAAAATGTTTGACTGAAATTGTCTTAGGTTTGGATAAGGATCTACATTTTGTAAATCCTTATTTGATCTCCCTCAGTCTTACAGTGAACAAATCAAACAATTGTGGGATTAAGGTCTGCTGGCTTGCTTGCCCAACAGTGGACATTTGGCAGTGCCAGGTCAAAGTCAAATATATTTATATAGCACTTCTTAGAACAGAACATCTCAGAGCAGCTTTACACTATCTAGGCTCACTGCCCCAACTGAGGAAGCCTAGGGCGAGTGTTGCAAGGAAAATCTCCCTACATGTGATGAGGACGAAGACTCAAAAAAGCATGAAATCTCCTTGGGCAGACTACATGATATACTTTATGTAAGAATTAAATTCAATTACCAAAACAATACATTTGTAATACTACAGTGGTACCTTGGTTCTCGTTGTTAATTAGTTCCAGAAAGGTTGTCAAGTACCGGAAACAACACATACTGAGCAGATTTTCCCATAAGGAATAATATAAATGGAACTGAATCCATTCCAGACCAAAATCCACACTGTATAAGCATTATACACAGTAATGGAGTTGTATTGTACAGGTGCTATGAATCACTGAATCGTGAATCGAGAACCATGAATCATGAATAGAGTTTTGGCTGAAACAAGTCACGTGGCTCGACTCGATACAAGTTTAAGCAAGTGTGCCGAGTACCGAGCAAGAGCCGAGACAAATTTTTCTAGTCAAAACAACCAAACTCGACAAGTTTTGAGGTGGTTGAAACCGAGGAATCACTGCAGTTTCAATGCACAGAAACTAAAAGCAGAAAATGAAATAGAGGACATAAAGAAAATGCAATAATTAAAATAAATTATAATCAAAAATAGCATATAATAAATTAAAGAGAATATGATATTATGAGGATAATAATTTAGAATATTAAATTATAGAATATAAGACAATAGTACATACTGTATGTAAGCATAATATTGAATAAAATTACTCATAGAATATGCGTATCAGCATTATTTAGTCCAATAAACAGATCTCCGTAGGATCTAAAGAAACCTTGTATTAAAAGTATCATCATACTGTATGTTTGGCACTAAGGAACCTCATTCAACGTCAGCAAAGCCTAACATTGTTCATCCATTGAATTGTTATTAATATACATTGCACAATATCCATTGTGGGATGTTTAACATTCTTCTATAACTCTATTATGTTATCTACTTCTATACACCTTAAATTAGTTATGGACTTTCAAGCGAAAACAAGAGTTCCAGATTTGATCCCACTTATGCTGATAAGCGTCGTGTATTTTGGAATTAATCTGACTCAGGCAAAAATGTTAACTGGCTGAGCATGGAAGCATGGGGTTTGAATCAAGGGGGTTCGCTAGGCAAGGAAAAACTCCCTAAACGTGAGGAAGAAACCTTGGGAGGACCAAACCTCAAAAAGGGACCCAACCTCCTTGGGTGGCTTAGATGATAAATGTAAAAATGAAACTAATTGATCTAGCCAAATAAGTCTGTATTAATACTTAAAAAAACAGAAACTGAACAGATAAATAAAATATGCATATCGGCATTATTTAATCCGTTAAGCAGAGTCACAAAGAAAAGCACTCACTATGACTTGGCCAATGTAATAATTAACTTGTGAATTGTTCTCTCAGGAGCCACCGGGATTGAGGATCGCCTTCAGGAGAATGTTCCAGAAACTATCCAGGCTTTGAGAGAGGCGGGCATTAAAGTATGGGTGCTGACCGGGGACAGACTAGAGACAGCTGTGGACATCGCCTATTCCTGCAAGCTCCTGGATGAGAATGACCTGGTGCTCACCTTTAAGAAAAGAAACAGGGTACGAAACTCCATCAACGTCACTCTGATCCCAGCACAGTGTGGGGTATTTGTCATTTCTTCAGGACCTAGATGCTCACCAGGACCATGTTTTCAACCATGTGAGAGTACTTTTAGGTGTCTGAGTGGTAGGCAGCCAAGGCTTATCACTCCCTCAGAGAGACAGAAGAGTGTCTGCATGCTTTCTACACATGCATTATAACTGAAACCCCTAAAGAAGGGGTGGTATTTTATTTAACTGGGGCAGGTGGGACACTTCGTCACTGCGGACCCTGGGGGACGGCGCTGGGCGAAATCTACAGTCAGACATTTAGATTTGGGTTTAACAAGACAGTGATTTGACAGGCATGCTGTTTCTCTATGCACTCATGTCTGTCCCCAAAGCCTTTTGCGGAGGAGCAGGTCGGAAGTGAATTTGCGAACGTGACAAGCTTGTTTTGCCGTGCTGTAATCCCATTTCTGCATTTCTGAGGAGGAGAAGAGACAGCTTCCTTCACACAGCCTCTCATTCTGCTGCTTTTATATTTGTTTAGTGCAATGCTGCATCTTTTGGCTGTGGGCAGGCAATGAAAGAAAAATGAAAGAACACAGCTGACACAGGAGCTCATAACTATAATGTTTTTACATAATGTATTTTCATATACAGCATGAGCCAACATACTGAGCTTGTTTAAGAGACCCCTTACAATTTCACATATAATGCATGATTTACATCAAAATCAAGTACTGCCATGCTACTAGCATTCCCAAAGCCAGACATTCTCAAAGGACAAGCAATACACTGTGTTTTCTGCCAGAGAAGAAATGGTAGATTTTTACATCCAATCAAGTACTTTTTACAGTGAGTAACAACTGATTTGGGTTTATGAGTCCAATTCCATATTGTAAAAAACTTTATAAATAAGTTTAAACGTGTTTTATATATATTTCTGTGCCATACAGCCTACATTTTTCACTGCAACAAAACTACTATAGGAATTTTTGCATTCTAAAGTCCAAATTTAACAAAGTTAACACAAATAGTCCTGTGTAATATGCTGGTCAAGGTTGTAGAGTAGGATCTTTGGCTCAACCTGGTATTCATTGGACACAGGCATAGGAACATCATGGACAGGGTGCTATAAATGCACCACATCACATTGGGATTCAAACCCAGGCCATTGTACTCTCAGAATTAGAGTAGTGGTCTACTAAGGCAGCAAGTCAGGCTTGTTCAGTGTGGGCCTTATCTCCTTGTCTCTATTCCTGATATTCAGGGACAGAGTGGCAAAGTGTAGCCTGGGTCTGGAGGGCTTCCGTCAGGGGATTCAGGAGTATTTGCAGATGATTTTGTACTTCTTTCTTCTTCATATGGATGTCTCCAGCCTGCACTTGAACAGTTTGCAGCTTAGTGTGAAGTGGTATGCAGATCAGCACCCCCAAGTCTGAAGCCATGGTGGTTTGAGTGCAGCGTTGGCAGTAAAGCAGTCGATGTACCAGACCATAGTGGTGAGGAGAGAGCTGACCCATAATGCAAAGCTCTCAATTTACCGATCAATCTACATGACCATTCTCACTGATTGTCATAAGCTTTGGGTGATGACTGAATGAGCTTTCTCTGGTGTGTTGATGGGCATACTCTCCGTGATCGGGTGAGGAGCTTGGCAATCCAGGAGGAGCTTGGAGTAGAACCGCTGGTTTTTTGCATCAGGAGGAGCCAGTTGAGGTGGTTCGGGCAACTAATTAGGATGCTTCCTGGACAGTTCCCACTGAAGGAACACCAGGCACGGCCAACTGAGAGGAAGCACCAGGGTAGGCCCAGGACCTGCTAGAGGGATTATACAGTGGTGTGAAAAAGTGTTTGCCCCCTTCCTGATTTACTTTTTTTTTTTGCATGTTTGTCCCACACTTACGTGTTTGGAACATCAAACCAATTAAATATTAGTTCAAAACAACATCAATAACCACAAATGCAGTTTTTTTAAATGAAGGTGTGTTATTATTAAGGGAGAAAAAAATCCAAACCTACATGGCCCTGTGTGAAAAGGTGATTGCCCCCTAAAAATAATAGCTGGTTGGGCCACCCTTAGCAGCAACAATTGCAACCAACCATTTGCGATAACTTGCAATGAGTCTTTTACAGCATTGTGGAGCAATTTTGGCGACTCGTCTTTGCAGAATTGTTATAATTCAGTGGAGGGTTTTCTAGCATGAATTGCTTTTTAATTTCATGCCACAGCATCTCAATAGGATTCAGGTCAGGACTTTGACAAGGCCACTCCAAAGTCTTCATTTTTTTTCTCTTCAGCCTTTCAGAGCTGGACTTGCTGGTGTGTTTTGGATCATTGTCCTGCTGCAGAACCCAAGTTCGTTTCAGTTTGAGGTCACCAACAGATGGCCGGACATTCTCCTTCAGGATTTTTTGGTAGACAGCAGAATTCATAGTTCCATTTATCACAGCAAGTCTTCCAGGTCCTGAAGCAGCAAAATAGCCCCAGACCATCACACTACCACCACCATATGTTACTGTTGCTATAATGTTCTTTTTCTGAAATGCTGTGTTACTTTTACGCCAGACACACACCTTCCAAAGTTCTACTTTTGTCTCATCAATCCACAGAATGTTTTCCCAAAAGTCATCAAGATGTGTTCTGGAAAAATTGAGACGAGCTTTAATGTTCTTTTTGCTCAGCAGTGGTTTTCGTTTTGGAACATTTTTGCCCAGTCTCTTTCTTTTGGTGGATGCATGAACGCCGACCTTAACTGAAGCAAGTGAGGCCTATTGTTCTTTGGATGTTGTTGTGGGGTCTTTTGTGACCTCTTGAATGAGTCATCACTGCGCTCTTGGGGTAATTTTGACCGACCGGCCACTCGTAAGAAGGTTCACCACTGTTCCATGTCTTCGCCATTTGTGGATAATGGCTCTCACTGTGGTTCACTGGAGTCCCAAAGCTTTAGAAATGGCTTTCCCTTTTAGAAACCCTTTCCAGACTGATAGATCTCATTTACTTTCTTTCTCATTTGTTCCTGAATTTCTTTGGATCTCGGCATGATGTGTAGCTTTTAAGGATGTTTTGATGTACTTCACTTTGTCAGGCAGGTCCTATTTAAATGATGTCCTGATTAAGAACAGATGTGGCAATAATCAGGCCTGGGTGTGGCTAGAGACAGTGAACTCAGGGCCATGTAGGTTTGGATTTTTCTCTCCCTTAATAATAAACACCTTCATTTAAAAACTGCATTTTGTGTTTACTTGTGTTATCTTTGACTAATATTTCAATTGGTTTGATGTTCCACAACACTTAAGTGTGACAAACATGCAAAAAAAAAAAAAGGAAATCAGGAAGGGGGCAAACAATTTTTTTTCACACCACTGTACCTCCTGGCTGGCCTGGGAATGGCTGGGGATCCCCCAGGAGGAGCTGGTAGAAGTTGCAGGGGACAGAGATGGCTGGGCTTCTTTGCTTGCCCTGCTGCCACCATGATTCTGAAATGGATAAACGGAGAAGAAGATGAGATGAGATGAGATGAGAAGATATGAGACTTTTATCCAACAATTTACAAATGATACAATCTTGGAAGGTCCAATCCAAACAACTGAGGGTTAAGTGCCTTGCTCAAGTCCAAGAGCAGAACTTCCCTGAGGAACTTCAGGAACTTCTATTTCCAGTAGCTGGCTCTTGCCACCAGATTTGGAGATCATGGCGAAGATTCTGACCTGGATAGGCACTGCCAAGATCAGATGGCTGTATCTAAATGAGGGAAGAACAAATGAGAGATCATCTCCCCCCACTGTAACAGCTGGCCTTGATGCCTGGTAGGGCTGGTAGAGTGTGACTGTGGAGGCAATCCAGGTTCAGATTCAAGATATTTTTTCATTATAAAAAGAAACCTAGTAACCTTTGTAGTGCAATGTCTGCACATTGCATAACTGCAATTCCTAACATTACTTTATATGTATATAAAGAAATTAAATTTAACACATCATCCTTAAACCCTGAGGTTCTGACCCTGTTTGTTCCGAACGGTGAGTCCTAACCTATTTATTTCTCTCCCTCTCCTCTCTTGCAGGATGTATGTAATTCCATGCTGAACGAGACGCTAAATGACTTCAAACGGTATAATGGGGAGATGCCCAGAATTTCATTGTTGATTGATGGGCAAACGCTGGACGTGCTCCTGAGTGAACATCTCCTGTCTCAGTTCCTGATGCTGTGCAAACACAGTCACTCAGTGCTGTGCTGCAGGGTCACCCCTCTGCAGAAGAGCACAGTGGTCCAACTGCTGCGTGACAGGCTCAAGGTCATGACCCTCGCTATAGGTAGCATACAAGACCTTTTAATGCACTTACGACAGTCATGTGTTACATTTGTATACATGTGTGCATATGCTCTTACCATACAGTATAGCAGGTAGCATTTACAACTTTTATCAAACACCCATATCCAATTTGCAGAGCAAATTGCAATATCACAAAGTACAATCCGAGCACATTATGGTTAAGGACTTTAGTCAAGGGCCCAACAGTGGCAGCTTCGCAGTGCTGGGTCTTCTGGTGAATAGTCCAGTATCTTACCTGCTGCACCGCCACTGTCAGGTTAGGAAAGGGGCAAAGGCCCATCACACTTATGTCATTCTAGCAGCTAGCAGTTTAGCCATAACTCAATACTTCAGCAACTGAATGTGCTTCAGCCAGTTTTGTAAATGCAGTGTTTATTGAACTGTCGATGAATTTTTTGAGCAAATAATCCTCACACAACCAAACAAAGTGTCTGGATATTTCTTAATAGATGCTAATCTGCTAGCTCAACAAACATATCTCTATACTGGTGTTACTTTAGCAAGTTTTTGTAGCTGCCTAACTAAACTCGAACTGTACTTCTGATGGTTTGACTTGCATGAACATTTTTTACTTAAAATAATCTGAATAATTTAGTTTTTATAGTTTAGTTTTATCTTGTAGGTGGAAATAATGACAGCCTGTCTATGTACTGAATGAATGTGAATGTGTGTGTGGGGGTGTTATGTATCCTGTTTTTATTACATTGTTGACACCAAATATCCTCATAAAAATAGAAAGATCTCACATTTTTTACCTTCCCCATGGGGAAAGCTTTTTTTTTAAAGAAGCTGCAGCTTTAAAAAAGATCTGAAATGTTTATCTTGTGAGGATGACTTTTTTGTACAGAAACTGCCACTTTCTTTTGAATCATAAGGTATTCGTTAGGTTACTGAGGTTAAGATTAGGTCTACATGTGAAATTAATTAGCTACAGCAATCATTATATCAGTGGAAAGATCCCACAAGGACAGTGAGACAAATGTGTGTTTGTGTTTAGATTACATTGTGGAGGTCAATGTCCCCATAAGGATAGAAAGATCTGACATTTTTTACCTTATGGGGACATTTTGCTGGTCTCTATGGGGAAAACTGCAACTTTCTGTTGAAAAACCAAAAGAGTCTAAATATTTGCTTAGGTTACTGAGTTTAAAGTTATGGTTAGGTGTTGGTACTGCATTAATTAGCTCCCGTAATCATTATGTCAGTGGAAAGTCCCCACCAGGATAGTGAGACAAACGTGTTTGTGTGTGCGTGTGATGCGTGAGCATATATCACTGTGAATACCAAATGTCCCACAAAGATAGAAAGATCTGACATCAGAATAAATCTTTATGTTTTAGAAAAACTTCAACTATCTTTTGAAAAAACAAAATATTTTGGTTACTGAGTCTAGCATTAGAGTTAGGTGTGTGTACTTTATAGCTACATTAATATTAAAGATTACAGAAATTGAAAGACCCCACTGTGAAAGCCAAATGTGTGTCAAGTCAATTCAAGTCAGATTTATTTCTATAGTTCTTTTTACAATGAAGCATTGTCACAAAGCAGCTTTATAGTTTTATATTATCTCCTAATATCTATAGCCATTCCCAAATTGAGCAAGCCTAAGGCGACAGTGGCAAGGAAAAACTCAAGGAAGAAACCTTGGCAGGACCAAGATTCTAGAAGGGTGAAACTAATTTCATGAAACTAATTTATCTAGTCAAATAAGTCTGTAATGACAGTTAAAAAAACAGAAACTAGTTAAATAAAATATGCAAATCAGCATCATTTAGTGTGTGTGTGCATGTCTGGGAGTAAAATGTCATTTTATGTGTGTTAATTAAACCAAAGACAAAATATTTATACCCTTTTGTCTGATGTCAGTATTTTCAAATTTGCTGTTTGAATGTCCATTGGTTATCAGTTTTTGCCATTATAGGACACTCCACATTCAAATAGATAAAAGCTCGGCCTTATATGGATTGAAATAGCTGCCTGGGGCATTGTAAAGATTGCTACTGAATGAAAATATTTTACTATAAGGACTTATATGGTTGGGTTTTCACATACACAGTCATATTCTCTCAAAGTGGCCTCCATTGGTAATAGCGTAACCAGAATAATACGGGGTAAGGGGTGATGCTTGGACAATTGTAGATGTTTCCTGTGATGGATGCACACTAATATGTGCTATGTGCTTCAGAACCTTCCAGTCTCCATCCACGTGTGGGCCGTGTAACTCAGAAGTTTCCATTGAGACTGAACATAGGAACAGATACACACAACCAGTCCCTGATCTTGCTGATCTATCATGCACTGGGCCTTTTCAGTCCTTCCTGACCCCTGACCCTCCTGGTCTATTCTGTACCAGACCTGTACCAGACCTGAGTCAGCTCGAAATGGAACTCAAACCTCACCACTAAGACTGCCATATACCGGAGTGACTCAGTGCTAGAGCAGTGAAGAACACAGTTGAGTTGGTCTTGCTATTCATTGGGTCTGGCACATGGATAGACCAGGAGAGTCTATCCATCTAATAGGGACTGATTAGGGCCAAAATTTCCTGGCATTCAATAGATCGAGGGTCTAGTGCTTGAAAGACCATGGTTGTGTATAAGTGTTATGTCTTTTGCTTGAGACCCTGTATTTGGTCCTTCCCACCCTTTTCTGCACCAGATCCTTGTTGGTCTGTCAGGTGCCAGAATATCCTGGTCTATCCAAATGCTATTGCAACACCAACTCACTATCTAGTACTGAGCCAGTTGTAACTTCTCTGGTCTGGAGTAACATAGATCAGAAAGAACCAAAGTGCCTGATAGACTAGGAAGGTTCAGGAGCTGGGAAGAACCAAAAGGGCCTGGTACCTAGGATAGGACTAGTAATTGTGTATTCATAAGTTTTGTCTCACCAAAAACCCCTGTTTTGTGGAACCCACTTGAAGGTGGGGCCTGGGTCTATGGCACTTGATGCAGATGTGGGGTGCCTCTGTTACATTTACATATGCGTGGTTACTTACATTTACATCCTGTGGTGGCCTAGTTGTTAAGGTACTGGACTATGGACAAGAAGATCCACTGCCAGGCTGCCACTGGTGGATCCTAGAGCAAAACCCTTAACCCACAATTGCTTGGATTTTAAGATTGTACCAATTGTGAGATAAGGTCGATCTAGATATGGGCATCTGCTAAATGACATAAATGTAAATATGCAAATTACTATACTGTTGCATTCTTTACGATGGGGTGTTTCTAATTCTATAAATTATTCTATGAAGTAAAGGAAGTAGAAGACATAAACTAGACATACAGTAGAGATATCAATGATTTAAACGAAGTGTAGTTTCATGTGCATTAAAATGTTGAGCTATGTGTTATATAACTCACATTATTCTGCAGTGTGAGATGACTCATTCCAGAATGCTTTTAATACTATATACATCATTTGTTTTGAACTTACAGGTGATGGCGCCAATGATGTAAACATGATTCAGGCAGCAGATGTCGGTGTGGGAATATCTGGGCAAGAAGGGATGCAGGTTTGTGCTCCATCTGCTCAAGTCTTCTGTGGATATTTTCAGACATGTAGCTAATGGGATAAAATGACTCATAGGACTCCCTAATCCATTGTTGAATGATATGGAATGATAATACTACTACTATCATGTGTGTGTGTGTGTGTGTGTGTGTGTGTGTGTGTGTGTGTGTGTGGGTGGGTGTTGTTCTGAAAAGGCTGTCATGGCCAGTGACTTTGCAATATCTCGCTTCAAACACCTGAAGAAGCTCCTTCTGGTTCATGGTCACTGGTGTTACAAGCGCCTGACGAACATGATCATCTATTTCTTCTACAAGAATGTGGTAAATATTACACTTACAGCATCTGACGTGCACAGATCTTTATGAGCTAAAATTCTATCCTTAGTGCGAAATGGCTACCAAGGAAATAGCCTTGATGAAGTTTGAGTCGTGATAATGACATAGAACAATTTGTGCAGTATATCCAGCCATTGGGTGATCTTAGCAGATCTTAGCCTTTTCACCATTCCGAAAAAGTAGTTTCTTGGCTGCCACGCTTCCAAAAATACCACTCCTGATCAGTCCTGGACTGTAGAAGGGTCAGCTTGGCATTCCAATGAAGCCTCAGTTTTTTAATACTGCATACAAATTTCCTGCATTTTCTGTTTGTATTCTAACAAAGACGCTGAGAAATAATTACATATGGTTATTATACCATTACTAAAACAATGGTATATCTAATCTAATGGTGACCTAAGACTTTTGCACAGTACTGTATATTATTCCATTCTGACTGCTTTTGGTACCACAATTGGTGACAACACCAGAATTTCAACCCTGTCAATCCCTAAATGGAAAGAACATATTTAAAAAATTCAACTGTGTAGCATTTGCAGTGGCTTACACTCTAGCCCACCACAACCACAGTGACCTGGGATTTAGTCTCTATAGTGCCCCATGGCCGGGTCAGGCATCACATGCAAGCATAATTGGCTGTGCTTGAGGGAGCTGCTGGCAGTATGCTGGGATGGCTTCCTATCTAAGACATGCTTACTCCTTTGCCCTGTGTCCTCCAGGGACAGGTGCCAAAAGCCCTGTGACGCTGACCAGAAAAATAAGGGTTTGAAGGATAGGATCATTTTTAGAGTTAGGGTTAGGGTTAGGGTTAGACCATGTAAAAAACCCTAGACTGTGTAACAAATGTAAATCAAATCCTTAAAAAGTAACTCTGACTACTTGTATTTTTTGTGGTATCCATAAGTAATCAGATCCCCAAACAGCACCAAAGGATCTTAGCAAACCCATTTTATTTTTATTGTTCGTATTTATTTATCTAATCATAAAACACTTAATTGTTTTTATTTATTATTGATTTGGATTTACATGTTTTCATCAATGTTGTATTTTTATCTATTCCATTTTTTCCCTTACTAATCCGGTCATGGTCATAGTCGTGGTGGTCCAGTGCCTATATAGGAGAACCCAGGGAGCAAACGTGGGCAGGGACCCCAGTCCACTGCTGAGCCGGCAGGGGTCACTCTTGCAGAGCTGGGGGACGATATAACATCTCTCTCCCTCAGGCACAGCCTGTATGTGATACCCAACCTGCTGGGACTTTCATCACTGGGGTGTTGGGCTACCATTTTGGACCATTGCTTCACTCCAGCACCCTGCTTATAGCTATTCATTAAATCAGAAATTTGGAGTGATGGAGTAAAATTTAGTGGGACTGTGGTAGCCTAGCGGTTAAGGTACTGGACAATGGACCAGAAGGTCCAGGGTTCATATCCCACCTCTGCCAAGCTGCCACTGTTGGGTCCTTGAGCAAGGCCCTTAACCCACAATTGCTTGGATTGCAAGACTGTATCAACTGTAAGTCGCTCTGGATAAGGGCGTCTGCTAAATGCTGTAAATGTAAAACAAATTAGTATTATTTATTTAATATAGAGTTTTTATTTAATTCACATTTTACACTGATCAGCCATAACAGTAAAACCAATATTGTGTAGGTGTCCCTCATTACAACAAGGCTCTGACCCACTGAGGCATGGACTCAAGACCTCTGAACCTCTGACCTCTGAGGTGTCCTTTTGTATCTCGCACCAATACATTAGCAGCAGATTCTTTAAATACTGTAATTTGTGAGGTGGGACGTCCATGGATTGGACTTCTTTGTCCAGCACATCCCACAGATGCTGTGTCTAACTGAGATCTGGGGATTTTATAGGCCAAGTCAACACCAACTAGAGACTCTCAATCTCTGACCAGGAGCACATCACCTCACCATTTTACAGTCTGTATGACCCACTTATCTGGCCATTATGGTTTTACTATTGTCAAAGTTGCTCATGTGCACCCCTATGCATTTTTCCCACATCCAGCATGTTAACTATGAGAACCAACTGCTCAGTTATGGCCTAATATCCCAGGCCTTAACATGTATAGGTGTAATCAGATACTCAACATTATGCATTATTCTATGTGAGTGGTCTTAATGTTTTGGTTTTTGTTGTATTTAGTTGTTATACTTTAATACAGTTATCCGAGTGTCTGAGAAGATCGTGTGCAAAATTGAATTTGACAGTGACAGATAACTGTTTCTACCTCACTGCTTGCTATATCCAGGGGGAAAGAGTATAATTAAAGTGCTTAAAGGCTCTATGAAGTCCTCACTGGGCAGAGTCAAAGCTTGTGGGAAGAAACTCCACATGAAAACCTGTTCAACTCTGAAGCATTCCTTTAATGACTAACTCATCACTCCTCCCCAACATTACCTCCCTCAGGCCTACGTCAACCTCCTGTTCTGGTACCAGTTCTTCTGCGGCTTCTCCGGCACGGCAATGATCGACTACTGGTTCATGATCTTCTTCAACCTCCTTTTCACCTCATCTCCACCCATCATGTTTGGCATCATGGATAGGGATGTGTCTGCCTACATGCTACTGCAGCTGCCTGAGCTCTATAAGAGGGGTCAGCATCCTGGGGTCAGTCCTCATACACTAGCATTTTTTATGAAGTAGCATTACAACAGTACAAAGGTACACCCTGGTAGTCCAAAAGAATCAATCAACAAATGTATGAAAAATGTAGAAGGTACCAACTGCATTGGTTATAAGTGGCTCAGGGTTTTTTGTGGATCTCATCATTTTATGGCTGTTAAGCATAGAGGGTATCCTTCCTATGCAAGCTGGACAAACATCTTGTAAACACAGTAATAACCACCTGGAAATAACATGACACTCATCTAAAAGCAGATCATAAAAGTAGAGTCCTCCTCTAATTGAACAGAGGGAATAAGGAATTTAAATATACTTGTACACAGGCAGTCCTGTAAACAAAACTGGCTCTGACTGAAAGAAATAACCTCTCAAGCTTTTGGAAAGTTGCTGGGGCATTATGGGAAATGTAGTGCCTGTAG
Organism: Ancistrus triradiatus; assembly: GCA_025084515.1. Lineage (NCBI taxonomy): Eukaryota > Metazoa > Chordata > Actinopteri > Siluriformes > Loricariidae > Ancistrus > Ancistrus triradiatus. The sequence goes on along the minus strand of JAJAGP010002380.1, from coordinate 34,386 downwards.
TGAATTTTCATGGCATGTCCTGTAGCTCAGCCATTCAGGATAAAATTGACTACTGACCCCCTCTGTAATTTTAGTTGTGCACAGAAACATTTTACTGTGGCACAAATGCCAGCACAATTCCAGAACAGGCTCTGGACCCATTCCGCAACCCTGGCCAGGAGAAGTGGCAGCAATAAAAGTGTAAGAAGGAAAGCTATTTAATTAATACATATAACATACAGGCCATCCAAGAAGGTCCGTTTTGTGCCTTGGCTCCAGCTAGGCAAATTAACGTAATGAATTTGTACCCGTTTTAGTGACATGATATCATTGATCTGGCACTTTACTCAAGCATTATTTTATTCAAATAAGTAATAATAAAATACAACCTTTTCATTTGTAAGATGTTTTCACTGGCTCGGATTATACTCTTTGCACTGAACAGGATCACACTTGACTTTGGCAGCCAGAAACATAAAGTCATTTCCTTTAAAATATGTACTGGGTAGTATCACCTTGCAAACAAGCTAGGGATAAAGTAGCAAAGCTGTCATGTACAGAGTGCTAGTATTCTAAATGGCTTTTCTGCTATGTTTTCTCTTTATGAAGAGGAAATTGCATTTGATTGTACGCCTTCTGGGCAAGTTTTGCTCCTGAAGTATACAGTCATGTTCGATGAGTCCTTAGAGGCCTGAGTCAACAAGCTTCGCTTCAGCTGAAGTAAAGTGGAATGGCTTGGAAGATCATAAGGGAAAAGATGAGGGGAAGTCAACAAAGGCATGTTAAAAACAGCAAGGCACTGAAATACTTATGTGTAAAGACGTTTGAAAATGCAGTTGCGACTAATGCGAATTAAAAACTTGACAGGGCTACACGGCTTTATTCACGTGAGGCCACGCTCACTTTTCCCCAGTAGCTTTTCAAGTGAAGTACACTCCACCATACTATGCTAGGAGACCTTTTCCATTTCCATTTCAGGGATACCCACGCTCAACCTTTTGGATTGCAGTTCTAGATGCCTTCTATCAGAGTCTAGTCTGCTTCTTTGTCCCATATTGGGTAAGAAAGTCTGAATATTTGTTTGGCTTTAATTTCAGAGTTCAGGTTCATGGCCTTTCTCTCGGTTTGCTCATCAATGTCTCTCTTGTACTTTTTCAAGACATACAAAAGTTCTGATATTGACATCTTCTCGCTGGGAACAGTCATGAACACCGTGTCACTGTTCACCATCATCCTTCATCTGGCAATCGAGATCAAGAGCTGGGTGAGTCATTCTCCCTCCAGTCTGAATATACTAAAATATACCATGCTCCGGGAAATTGCCACTCTTGACACCATGTCTTGGAAATTCTTATGTCTGCTCTGTTAATATTGTGTATCTTACACTATATATTCATAAGTTTATGCACATCCAAAACATGGGTATTGGCATGGAGTTTGCCCTCACTTTGCTGCTTCTTCATTCTTCTGAAAAGGCTAAAACATGACATTTTGCATTACTTCAATGTATCCCTCAATGGAAATTGACTAGAACTGTCTACCTGCTTGCCTAGTTTGTTATAAGGAAATCATATTGTTTTAACTCCAAATCTCTTGAAAGATGCCACCAGGATGGCACGATGACTCATGGTCACCTCACAGCTCCAGAGATCCCTGGTTTGATCCAAGCCTTGGACATTAAATAAACCAAAAATAAGAAGTCGCTCTTGTTTTCTAATGCTGTGTTGTTTGTCACCACTATCAATGTGATACATCTCTCACATTAACAGTGGTATAGATCTATGGGAATCCAGATTAAAGTGCCATTCAGGGGCTTTCAATCCAAGTGCCTTTAATTGTGCAATGTCACAATGGTGGGAGTCCAAAAGCACGTAGCTGGCTCTTCTTTTTCGTGAAGGGATGCTAATACAGTTGTTTGATTAGTTAAATATCTTTTCACTTTCTGAACAAAACATTACATTTGATCAACTGCACAGTCATGTTGACTCAATGGCCCATCGAGCAAGTGTCAGTTATTGAAGGAAAGTGAAATAGCTCAGAAAATCATAAGGGAAAAAATAACAAGAAGTCAATACGAGCATTTTTTAAATGGCACTAAATGGCATTGGAATACCTTAGTGCAAATAATTAAAAATGGAGTTTTTCGATAAAAGCAGTGGCTAATGTCTGCCTTAAACGTAGTTCAGCATTAGATAATCAAGGATCTTTGTTTGTGAACCAATTGAGATTATAGCAGTTAGTGATCTCCTCTGGAAATGATCAGCTGCTCTGTGATATTATGTGAACAATAGTTTGAAAAGATGCACTGCGTGATTTCACATCTCTAGAGCTGGCAAGCGCTAGGCCTCATGCTTATAGAGTGATAGTTGTTCTCCTGCAGGGGAAACCTGGATAATGGAGTGGGAATTGGCAGCACTGAATATGAGAGAAAACTGGGTTAAGAAAACAGCTATTAACTGGTATCCTTTATTGTTTCAGACTTGGGTGCACTGGCTGACCATGGTGGTAAGCGTGGGGAGTTATTTCATTGTAACTCTGGTTTTCACCGCCACGTGCATCAGCTGCAACCCACCCTCTGACCCTTACTGGATCATGCAGGAGCAAATGATGGACCCCATCTTCTACCTCGTCTGCATTTTAACCACTGTTGTAGCGCTACTGCCTAGGTAATTGCATCCATTTCAGTCAAATTCATTATACAATACAGCAATACAAAACTCTCGTCGGTCTCCAGTGTAGTGTCAAATACATACTGTGCCAGGGAACTTACACAGTACAATACAGTTGCTTACCTGTATCGTTTTATATATTATTCATTGTTTTGCTATTTTTTTGTACCCATGTATAGGTGCTCTCCATTTTACGATGGCCCGACTTACAATATTTAGACCCTACAATGGGAATCCCATAATACACATAAACTATAATATATACAATATAAATTAAACTTCTTGGTTTACGATAAAATCAATTTATAATGGATTTATCAGGACATATTCCCATTGTATCATATTCCCGGGCTAAATACACTGTAAATACAAATGCATTCTGGAGTAATTAATGCAGTAAAGTAGCTTCAGGCCATTTATCTATAGGTACGCGCAGTGTATCCGCATTACATTCTGTCAAACAGGATGTTGACCAAATTAGACAGTGGCTGGACATTACCATAGTCACATAGTAGTTTAGCTACTTTGTACAATACTTTGTACAATTTGTACAATACAGTAATTCTTATCTTTGTATTTTATAACCTTGAAACACTTTACCAAAAATGAAAGGAACATGATGATGTTGTTTTCTGCCTTCATGACTGCAATTGTCATTTCTGCAAGCAGGAGTTGCAAGGGTTCACTCGTACTACTTTTCTGTCATTCAGATGTGAATTAGATATATAAAAGACATATTTTTATTTCCTATTATGGTAGTGTGGTTGCCTCACAGCTCCAGCGTCCCCGGTTTGATCCCGACCTCGGACTCAACCTCAAAACTTCATGTCCTCTCTGAGAATGCGTGGGTTTACTCCAGGTGCTCCATTTTCCTACCACAGTCCAAAGACATGCAATAGGCTAATTGATTAGACTAAATTGGCCCAGTGCGAGTGTGTATGACTAGTTTCTGTGCCTTTTGCAAATAATCATGGGTGCCGAAAGCGGTTATATAATAAACAAAACGACCAAACAAATTTCCTATTATTATTATTATTATTTTAAAAGCAAACAGACATCGGATTTAGTTAAACAGAGCATAGCTGTATAAAAGTATCCGGAAAGAAAAACTGTGTTTTCTAACCCTCTGGTTTTTTTCCATGTTTCTTGTTCGCAGGTTCACACTGCATGCCCTGAGGGGAACACTAGTGCCCAGTGACCACCTCACAGCGAGAAAAATAGATCAGATGCCCCCACACCAGCGGGACACGTGGATCAGTGAGTGGAAGAATCTCAAAGCCTTGTGTAACTCCTACCAGAGTCTGTCCTACTCTACACGCCAACATTCATCTCCATCTACAGTCCAAGACACAACATAGCAAGAACTATTGCAATACAGAGCAATGTTGGACGAGCTAAAGTTTTTCTGCGAAGCATGTAACTGTTATACTTAGCCAAATGCCAGTTTTATAATTTGCAGAAGACCATGAAGCATGCTGGGGGCAGATTAACCAAGACAGGTCTGAAAACTCTTGTTCATGTAAAAAAAAACCTTATTACAGCGTTAAAATGTGTCAAATGCCTCAGTCAAGGAACTAGCTTGAAGCCATGCTTGTTCAGCTTCTGATTGGGTTTCCTCCGGCCTCTTCTAACAAGCCTCTGGATTAAATGAGCACGGTTGCTCCGATGCATCCCCGAGGCTCCACAAAGCTCCAAGCAGAAGTTCATACTATTAGGCAATGACGGATCGATACGCTGCTTTTGCCGTTTCTCACCGAACGCCTTTAAATGAGCTTCATCTTTGGACTGCGGGATTTGAAGGGCTGTTGGCTTCCCTGTGAGGAGGCCTACTTTGGCTGTGAGGAACCTAATTTGTATTCACACGCGCTTCGTGCGGCTCATGAAATAATTGAGGATTGCAGATGTTACATAATATCGTGGTATTTTCAGTTCATGAAATCCGTGTTGACAGCATGCTGGGACTGACGGCAAGAGACAGAAACACAAGCACTGCAGCACGATCTAAGTGCATCCCTGGCTTTGTGACCAGACGTAATTCTGAATAAATCATTCAAAGACGTAATGATTCTAATTATTTAGCCTCATTTGGACAGGCTGTCCGTGTGTGTGCAGGGTGTGCTGCGATGATTGCACATGACACGCATTTCCTTCTTCATTTGAATCCTTAATTGTATCTCTGACGTCTCTGTGACGACCTTCCTCCTTCAAGGAGTCGTGCTAATACCGCTTCTCCAGCCATATAAAGCTGTATATCTCAGTTCTCTCATTCACCTCTCGCTTAAGCGTCCTCTCTCGAGCTGGAGCTCGCAATAAAATGGGTCCAGGACCGATTCGATTTGGAGAGCTCTTGCATTTGCATGTAATGATGTCATAGGTCTGGGTTAGTGGACCATCGTTGCCATCTTGTGTATGATTTGGGACTTGCAGTACTATTTCCATGGGAGACGCAGGAGGGAAATCAAAATGGATGGCATTTCACAAGTTTTACCTACAGCTGAATGTTCCGGTAGGCGCGGTAAGTAAATATGGAGTCAATCACCAACTCATCGATTAATTATTCTTATTCGTGTAAATATTCGGAGGGCCGACTAAATATTAACAAACAAGGTTTTTCAACGACGTTTGCCAGGAAAAAATGTACTGTGAATTTTCATAGTAAAACTGTGACTTGCTTGACAGTTTTTATGTGAACTTGCACAGTTTGACCATGAAGTTCACAGTTCTACTATGATTTTTGATGGTAATTTGGCCACTTCATGGTTCTACTGTCAAATTTCACAGCACATTTTTTTTCCTGGGTTTGCATACACATATAGTTTGTTGTTTTGCTTTTTATAATACGCTATATTTAAATTCATAGCATCAACATTTAGCAGACACCCTTATCCAGAGCGACTTGCAATTGATACAGTCTTACAGTCCAAGCAATTGTGGGTTAAGGGCCTTGCTCAAGGACCCAACAGTGGCAGCTTGGTAGAGGTGGGATTTGAACCCTGGACCTTCTGGTCCATAGTCCAGTACCTTACCCGCTAGGCTACCATAGTCCCACAAATATTAAAAGGCAAAATACAGAAAACTTAGAAAATACAGACCTATATATAATTGTTCAACATGTGAAATTAGGCGGCAGTGACTTATTAAAACTTCAGCAGGGCCCAAGGATGTGTAGCCTACTTTTCCCTCGGGGTATCCAGAGTTCTGTCTTTTTAACTCACATAAAATTAGTTGTTTAAAAATAAAAATAAATTGTTTCCTTGATTACAATTTTACAACGGATCTTCCAGAGTTTCACATTCACCATACAAATAATGATCCAGTAAAATTCTGATAAAGATTTTGGTAAAGGGTTATCAAAAATTCTATATAAAATATTTTTTGGATCTCTATTAAAGGTTAAACCAATATTTTCCGATTTCTTCCAAACCTCAATCGTTCTCGGACAATGCATGATGTTCAACAGTCTCATCTTCCTCACAAAGAGTTACAGGACATATTTTGGTTGTAACGTAACAAATCCATTTAGTTATACATCTTACCGGTAACCTATTCACAGCTATTAATCACACTGTATCTCTGATGTTTTCAGACAGAGATTTAGACTGAATGTTTTTAACACACATTTTGCTTTCAACTAAAGTCACATGTTTATATATGAACATCTTCCCATAATCATTGTCCTGAATGATTTTATATATTGCTTTATTGAGGGAACTTTTCCAATCTATATTTAATTTCTCACACTTGGACATGAAGACACCAAAAATAAATTTAAAAAAATGTTGTTTTGCCATGTCCAATGTAAAGTGATCTTGAATATGCCTCAACACCTCTGAAGTTCATAGTTCCACTTAATTTGAATAGACCGTTAACACAGCACTATTACTGATGCTTATATAAACCAAAATTGATAGTGAATGGGCCAAACCCAAAACTGCAATATCAGTGTCATTCAACTCGGTGGTAACGACTCCAACTAGTTGATCTGTTGTTGAAAATGTTTCCCAGTTAATTTGTGTTTAATGTGAGATCTAATACAGTGGTACCTCGGTTCTCATCATTAATCTGTTCCAGAAGGCTTGTCAAGACCCGAAAACGACGAATACCGAGCAAATTTTTCCCCTAAGGAATAATATAAATTGAATTAATCCGTTCCAGACCCCCAGAAAATCTAATTCTCAGATAATCTAATAATCAGAAAAAATAATGTATAAGGCATTATAATTATTAATGGAGTTGTATGGTACAAGTGCTCCCTGATTTACAAAGGGGTTACATTTCGACAAGTCCATAATAAGTCTGTATCATGAACTGAGGAGTTTAATATAGTCTAGGTATTTTAGCGGAGCCAACCTTATTGTTTAAAACACTTACATTAACCTAAAGTTGGCCAAAATCATTACCACAAAGCTTATTTTATAATACAGTTTAGTTAGTAGTAGATTGAAAGGGAAAAGTAAAAGCAAAACACTTACTGTATTGGTGAACTCAGGGTGCTAGCTGCTAATGCTCGCTGCTCAACCTGAAAGTGATCCAGAGCACTCAGTCCTTCATTTCCTTTTGGTTGGCTGTATTCATCAACCTTTTTAGGACCCAGGGAGACTTATTTGCACTAAGAATACAGTACTGTAGATGTAAAAATAAAGAAAAACATGATAAATAGCGGAGCTCTTCACTGGGAAACAGCTATTGAGTGACTGAATCACTGAATCGTGAATCATGAATCATGAATCGAGTTTGAGCTGGACCGAGTCACATGGCTCGAGTCATACAAGTTTAAGCAAGTACACCGAGGCAAACGACGAGAACTGAGACAAATTTTTCTATTCAAAAGGCGCCGAGAACCGAATTTGACGAGTCCCAAGGTGATTGAGAACCAAGGTACCACTGTGTTCTCTAAAGGCAGTGTTTAATTTCTAAAACATGAGGTAAAGGAACACAGAGAATGGAGTGATTCATTAAGTGCTCAGGGAGTGAAGAGGTCCTGGATATAGACACAAAAGTGCTCTAAGTTCTCCACCTAACTTCGAAAGAGAATATCTATATTAATGAAAAAGACTTGCTTGTCGAAATATGTCCACATTTTGGAACTAGCACTCCAGATGCATGAGCAAAACGAGACTGATGACTTAATTATGCTAGGATTGCAGCAACCATCTGCAAGTGCTTCAGACAAGGGCTTTATATATCAGTGAATGACATGCAGGCCAGGTAAGAGCAATTGGAATTGTCAGCTGGGTCAGGGCGTGTGAAAGGCATGGGGAATGTCTGGGATTTAGCCTAAAACCCTGCAAATTTACAATTAAAAAATAATTTTAATGGTAATAAAATGTGAAATCAATTGTGGCATCATTTCACAGTACCCAGAGTCATCAAGTAATCTCTAATCTGTGTTCACAATACACATTTCCACTGTGTGATGGTCAATCAAAGATGCCTTCGAGCCCAGAGAAGTCGCCGCTGCTTTTGGACATGGTTAACACAAGGCTTCTTTTTTGCACAGTAACATTTTAAGTGGCATTTGTGAATTTAAGTCCGTATTGTAGTGCTTGATAAAGGTTTCATAAAGTAATCCCTTGCCCATCTGGTTCTATCAGCTATTGATGCAGTGCCGTCTGAGGGATTGGAGATCATGCCTCTTCAGTTTTGGCTTGTGCCCTTGCCCTTTATGCACTGAAATTCCTCCAGATTCCTTAAATCGTTTAATGATATTATGCACTGTAGAGGGAGAAATGTGTAACTTCCAGTCTTTCTTTGAGGAACATTGTTTTTAAATATTTCAATCATTTTCTTACACATTTGTTGATAAACTGGAGATCCTCTGCCCATCTTTGCTCCTCAAAGACTCAGCCTTTTCGTGGATACTGTTTTTGTAGCAAATCATGATTACAGTCACCCGTTGACATCACCTGTTTGAAATCACATCATTACTTAGTTTTTTACCTCATTACTAGCCCTAGAACATTTTTTGTATGTGTTGCAGACCTGAAATGCAGGAATGGATGATTATTAGCAAATGAAATGAAAATTGGGTTTATACCATAGACATAATATACCTAGACGCCGCATTGGCTGGTGGATCAGGCATCAACGTTGTCGCCATATTGGTCCAGTCAACTTCTCATAATTCTCCAAAGATTGTACAGGTAAAAACAAACATGATGCGGGTCTAATAAATAATAATATTATAAAACAATAATAGTAATAATTAGCAATAATTAGCAATAGTACATACCATATATATATATATATATAGTATAAATAGTAGTATAATAGTTGTATAATACAGTATTCACTAGTTTATATACTTCATTATACTAGTATTATACTACTATTTATACTACATATACTATATCTACTATTTTTAATCTATTATTTAATTAATTATATTATTTATTAGACTACAGCTTGTTGTTTTCATGGATTAATAAATGTATCATTAATCAAGATTTAAAGTAACTGGAGTCAAATATTTTTTGTACTCCACGTAGATCACTTAGCCTTTAAAATAAAATGACTTATTAAAATCGGTTGAGAAATAATTAGGTTATTGTGCATTTTAACAAGAAACAACGCAGCTCCTCCGTTCATTTGTATTTGTTTAAAAGCCAGTCTTGCCTGGACCAATATGGCGGACACGTTGAGGTATCGCAGCAACGAGCTGAAGCAACCAATGCAGCATCTAGGTATATATGTCAATGGTTTATACAGTCTGCAATGAAATAAAAGTCAATATAAGAAAGGCTGCAGGGGTTTTTTTGTATTTGCATTTTCCATACTATCCCAACTTTTTTCTGATTTGGGCTTGTACATTACATAGCCGACCCAACTCCTGCAGGGCTTAGAACCTACACCTGTACATGCCTCATCTCCTTCCTGTTCTCTGATTCTGTATAGAGATTCTGGTATGAGATTTTTCCTGCCTACAGCAAAATTACGATGCAGAGCTACATCTAACACATCAAATTTCTCCTTCTCCAGAGTGTCCTTGGCAATAAATTATTCTTTATCTTCAGTATCGTCAGGCTTTTACTTCAATCCATGTGTGCTTGGACTGTATGTGACAGCATATTTGATTTCCTGAATCGCCATCTCTGTTAATGGAATCTGAAATCACTTTTTATATCATCTTCTTCTTTTATTTAACATGGGCCTCAAACATTTTGTATTTTTAAGTAACCCTGTCTATAAAAACAGTCCCAGTTAAAGCGTTGTCCAAAGCTTTGATGGCTGTCTTCTTGAAAATGGGAATGGAAGTGGACAACTGCAGAGATGGGTTAGCTCAGTAGTTAAGACTCTTGACAACTAAGCAGAAGTTCAAATCCCAAGGTCCTTAAGCAAGAGCCTTAACCTTGCTCAACTCAGTTGTAAGTCATTTTCGATTATATGCTGTAAAATGCCAAGCTGAAAGTTTCATGTGTATGTATTACCAACGCATTTTGGCACTATGGATGTCGTTAGACCTGTTTTAGCACTAGGACCTGGGGGAGGCGCTGCTGCCACATAACCTCCTTGAAAGGTGCCCTGCATTGCTTTATAGTGTGAAAGTGAAAACATCTCAAATACAGTCAATACATCTAAGATCTCATATGATTGCCTATGACTGTGGGAATATTATTGCCACTTTTGGTTTATTCCTGTTTGTTGGGGTTTTACCACTAGCCCTTTGTCCTCTGGCTGGTAATGGACTTTGATTTGGTAACTGTGTGAAAACAAACAAAAATTAAATGGCGAAACTGATTTTCTGCTGTCAAATGTCACACTGTCCTAAAAATTCAGTCATCAAGGTTATTAAACATGAATGCAGCTACAGACCAGATGCACATTTGACTTGTACCAGTCTATGTACTCCTATATGAGTAGTGTATTTAGGACCTGCTACATGTCGCTTTATAGAAATTTGCTGCTCTGAGGCTGTTTATCCAAATAGTTGTATGTTTTAAATGTTATGTCAGTTTCATAATGAATCGTGTTTCTTGTTGGCGATTGATTTTCCTGGTACTGGACTACAAACCACCTCCAGAAAGCAAAAACATGCCAGTAGAAGGTTAAGTGCCAGCTTAGTGATAGATCCAGGATTTACAATCAGTCAGTTAGCAAACCCCTTAGCCAGAGCCACTTACATCTGCCACAGTCTTACAATCAAACAGTGGTATCTTGGCAGAGGTGGGATTTGAACCCTTGACCTTCTGATCCATAGTCCTTAACTGCTAAGCCACCACAATCCAAAAAGGATTTAGTCCTTGTCATTAGTTTAGGGAGTTAGAGAGTTAACGGCTGAGCCCCCACTGGTGATGATTTGTTAATTAGGGCAAGGCCTAGGGGTGTAGCCAATCAGTGCACAGAAGGTGGTGACGGTCACATAACTGAAGTGGTGTAATAGAGCTTCTGTGCTCATACATCTCATTAGCTCTGTGATTAGTGTATTAAATTCTGCAGCAACCCCTGAAGTGCATAGTAATACCTATGTTTAGTGACTTACCATAATCCATAATGTCATACCTGACTCACAGTGCTTGGTCATTGGAGACTTATTTGTTAGAGGTTCTGAATTACAAATTTAACATTATTTTTACACTTATATTATCTTCTATTATCGAAGCCTGATCTTAGATTGGGTAAGCCTAGAACGACAGTGCCAAGGACTAAAAGGAAGAAACCTACTAAAAGAAAGCAACCTTGTGTGACTGTGGTAGCCTAGTGGTCATGGTACTGGACTATGAACCAAGAGGTCCAGAGTTCAAATCTCACCCTGACCCAAAATCCTAAGCAGCCACTGTTGGGTCCTTGAGCAAGGCCCTTAACCCATAGTTCATAGTAATAGCTTAAATAAGCAACAACTTAATAAATACTAACAGAGAGAACATATTGAAAAAATATAATAATTAAAATAACATAATAATATGTAGACTAATATTTAAAAGAAAATGTAATATAATGAATATAATAAAACAGAGAATATAAACTATAGCATATATGATAATAGTGAAAATATATAAAATATTGAATAAAATCGTTTCCACAGAGCACTTGTTCTTGAGCTACTTAACTGTAAGCTCAACTGTAAGTTGTTCTGGATAAGGACTTCTGATAAATGCTGTAAATGCCATGTCAGCAATCCATACTTTAGCACAGCATTGTGATCCTCTGCCAAGCCGCCACCTGGGTGGACCCAAAGTGGCAGAAAATTCGATTTTCTGATTCTTTCCACTAGATATTGGAATGTGCCTATGAGGTCAGTCACCGATGATGGAGAATAAGCCCTGGTCACAGCTGGCATTCATCTCAGTGTTGCTTGATGACGTTAAGTTCAAGGCTCTATGCAATCCAACCAATGTCTCCTTCAAAGTCCTTCTGGACTTTGTTTTAGGAAGGCAGGACAGAAAGCTGAAATTACTTGCTACGGTTGAAATCTAAGAAAGTGTCATAATGAGGGTTACTGAGGTGTTCGGTACAACACATTCCACTTCCACTGTGCATCTATGGAGATGACTTGAGGTGGTTCAGAGGTTAAAATGCTAGACCATTGCCCAGAGGGTCCAAGGTTCAAGGTTGGCCCATTTCTTAAGACTGTACATTGTAAGATAGTATCAGTTGTATGTATCTCTGGATAATGGAGTGTGCTAAATGTTGTAAATGTATGCTTCATTGTAAGAACCTGATAGCAGTGAGCACAGTAATAATTAGAAGTGTCCACAGACAATATGAACTCAATTATAAACTACAGTACTGTGCAAAAACCTTAGGCCACTATTACGTTAGATATACAATTATTTTAGTAATTATTCAGTGACTCTCTATAGAGTAGAATACAACCAGAAAATACAGGACGTTTGTTTGCAGCATTAAAAAACTGTAAAACATAACAATGCAGCTTCTGTAGGCTACAGTGCTGCATCTGGTAGCTTCATCAGGATGTTAAATTGACCTTTCTAGTCTGAAAAAGCTTGATCAGGAATGGTCTTTTTGGAATGGTAGCAGCCAAGAAACCAGAAACCATTAGAATGAGGATCAGTGGGAAATTATGGAGTGACGAAGTTTGAAGTTTTTTGGTCCAATCATTGGCAATATGTTATATATGGTCATTATACCAATTCTTAACAACTAATGTAATGGTGGCCTAAAACTTTTTTTTTTGTAATTGCCAAGATGCTATATGTATTTAGTAATTGCTAAGATTCTACAAGTATTTAGTTGCTCTGTATAAGGGCGTCTACTAAATGCCTAGACCTAGATTATGTAAATGAAACTATTCAAAGTTTATTAACAGTGGTTTGGTTAAAGAAGATATGAGCAAAAAATAAAAACAAAAACTAATAACAAGGTTGTGTTCAGATTAGATTTGTAAGGGTGATTATCCAATATTGATAATGAGATGCCCCAAGACACAAAAGCATGATGGATTGAAATATTTTATTAGGAAAGTCAAAGCAGTATTTTGCTTATAAAAGCAATAAAACATGTAAGAATTTGGTAAAAGTACAAGATTTTCTTACTTCTGAGAGTATACAAATGTATTACAAGTATTTTAGTGTAAATGTGGTTTTGTAGCTTCCCCAGGTTTTAACCTGATACCCTGAGAGTTCAAAGGTGCAGTAAGCTCGAGATTTTGGAAAATGCAAAAAAAATGAGCCCCACCATCCAGTGTTTTCTCCAAAACCTCAAATTTTAAAAGTATTGCCATGTGGACTCACCTGTGGTGTGTGCCACGCATCCCACAGACCCAGCCCCCAATACAGGAGTCTCAAGAGATCTTGGCAAAACAAGTGGGAAATCTGCAACCCAAACTTTAGCTGCCAGAAAACCATCCACCTGGACTTAACAGTGCCAAGATGCCGTACATCTGGACTTTATGCTGCCAGGAGACCAAACACAGCTTTGAAACCCAACTGTAACATTACCTCGCCAGAGGGCATGAACCAGGGTGGCTCACTGTTCACAGTGCTCTACAGCTAGCTTGCATTGTGTCTCCAGGCACAGTAAGTTCAGCATTTTTGTCTGGCACCAAAAGTCCAGCTGTACAGCCTCCAAGTACAGGTGGACAATTTTTGTGTGCGCTGTGCTCTTTTTAATCTCCATGTTTCTTGGTGTGGAGGGTTCATCTGTGTAATGGGGGGTGCCCCCACATTACAAGTAAAAATGCCTCCTTGTGCTAGCTAGCTGGTGCTGAGTGTGCTGATTAGATGTTGGTAGTTCAAACACTGGGGTGCCACAAAGACCAGCCTTTCCCCTAAGTATTTGTTTTATTGACAACTACTGTAATGTGAGGAAAACCTTGCTTTAGATTTACAAAAAAGACATTTGACTTGAAAATACTTGAAAATACACTGATCCCACCTTTAAAAATACAAAACAACTGTATATTATGTTCACCGAAAGACTCAAATCAAAAATACAACTTTAACTGATCCTCATGAATAGTCTATAGAGAAAGTTTCATATTCAATATGTTGGACAATTCTTGAAACCCTGTTTTCATGAACGTGGCGCAAATCGGTTGAAAAATGGCGAGCTCCACAACGCTTGGAAGGACCTGACCATCCTGCACAGAGCCATGACCTCAGTCCTAACAATTCTGGCATGAACTGGAATGTAAACGGCTTTATCTGACCTCGCTAATGCTCTTTTGGTTGAACATGATAATCTGAGGGGATTCTTAGTGGTAAGAGAAGCTCCTAGTGAAGAAATTCTTAGACAAATCTTAGAATTGTGGGCATTTCCCTCTCAAAGTTTGGAGTAGATCCTGGTAAAGATAAAAGCTACTCATAAAGCATCTTAACCCCTAAAAGAGCTCCTATGGTGAAAAACTGTTAGGAGTAAGGAGGAGGACTTTTAGAAGGCTTAGGAGTTCTCTTAAACAGAGGAGAAAATGGAGGAAAGATGACGAGGCAGAAGAAATCTTCTCCAAACACTGAATAATCAAACACTACCGATTAGATCATGCAGGAATGTTTGTGTTTGACCTTTTTAGAGATGCGCTCACATCTCCTACCCAGCGCAACAATGGTGTAACACCTGAAATGAAGGTTACAATAGGAAACAACCCCAGTTAAATAGACATGGCAGCAATCGTCTGGAAAGAGCGGAGCTGCATTTCTCCATTTCTTAGGCTACAAAAATGATCAGCATTTTAAATACACTGTTAATAAACTAAAGCAAACAAACGTGTCTGATTAGTGTAAAATACGCAGAAATAGCCTATGCCTGTCATTTTAAAGGCTTAGAATAGGCTATACAGTATTTCCCTAATTAAGAGTGTGTTTCTGTGTGTGTGAGAGAGATACAAAGTGAGTGAATGAGTGGATGAAAAACCAATCACAATCTTCAAAAGAATGCGTCATACCTAGCAACTGGGTAAACCCCGCCTCCTCACTGAGATAAAACTTTTTGTGACCTTCTTGCTCAGAATCAGTCTGAGATCACTTCGGAATCACTATTGAGCTAGAACTACTAGCTCCGAGCTTTGAAGCTGAGATAGGAGCTCTCTTAGAGTATTCTTAGAATATTTATCAATTCGGCCCCTAAGTCTCAAACGAGTTCCAACTGCAGTAATGCTTTGATTTTAAAAGACACTAATCTCAAGAAAATATTGAGATCTCAAGGCACGACAAAAACTGAGGTTAGGGCGAGATGATGACAGTTATACATACAGGTTGGTCAATTTGTGTTATTCTGTGATTGTTTATACCGGCCAATTCATCATCACTACACTGAACATTAAGTCTACTAACAGGAGGAGTGATAAACACTGACAGTGTGAAGCTCTGGGCACCTTGCCACCTACCTAAATGGTATTCCCTAATGGCAGTGGCCTCTTTCGACAGGATATCGCACCCTCCCACAACTGCCAAAACTGTTCATGAATGGATTGAGGAACATGACTAAGAGTTCAAGGTGTTGACTTGGCCTCCAAATTCGCCAGATTCCAACCCAATCACGGATGGACAAAATGGGATGAGCAGTTTGCTCCAAGGAGGTCCCACCTCGCAAATTACAGGACTTAACGTCTTGTAGATGTCTTGGTGCCAGATACCACAGGATATTACCGAAGGTCTTGTGGAGTCCATACCGATGGGTCAGAGCTTTGGATAAATGATATCCTGGTACTTATTTGTTTCTAAACATTGTATCCATTTTGAAACTTATTTTGACCCCAGTTATCTTGGTCAGGGTCACAGGAGGGTCTGCACCTTTTCCAGGAATGTCCATCACAGGGCTGGGTCTGGGTTCAAGTCCCAGCATTGCCTTTCAGCTGCTGGACAGGAAGGCGTTGCAACAGTGACTTCCTCTAATCTCTGAGTGATGGATTGGAGCCCTGTTAATGATTCATAAATTCTAGGATAAGCTCCAGACCCCTCACCCCTAACTTTCCCTGTGACTCCAGTTAGAATCATCCAAGAAAATAATTAGTATTTACTTTACAGGTAAGCGCCGTTTATCGGCCATCTGATCAACGTCCGTTCACTTTATCGACCGAGGTATTAATAATTATAATTATTTTAAAAAGCCAATCAGAGTGGTCACCTCAACAGCCAATCAACACTGCAGACCCACAAGCAGATGTGGGAGTTTAAGAGCGGAAGTCTGCTGTGTGTGTCTGTGTATTAAGCAACTACCTAAACAGTCATGGTTTCACGTGCTTGTTAACTCAGTTGATGTGTTTAGATACTTTTTTTGCACAAGTTATTGGTATTTGTGTGTATGACTTTCTGTTTCTGTTGCTTATTTCTAACAAGCTGTAAATGGCGTTCAAGTTTTTGTGCCTGTCCAATTGTAAACAGTACTCATTTGTTTATCCCCCACTATCTGTATATATTCCCTCTAACCTATATCTTTATAAACTGGTTCCCATTCACACTGAGTCTCTGTTTCATCTGGCTGGTCTTCCCTGTTCGTAATACTGTCTGCCAATGGATTTTCGGCTTCCGTCAAACAAAGGTATCAGTTGTTTCAATCACTCATCACTTGTATTTACAGCGGTATCTCTGACACATTTATGTATTGTTTGGATGCAAATTTCTCATGAAAATACCCTTTGTATTTACATTTCAGTACGTTAAAAAAAGACTTTGTGGTCGACGATCTGTCTCACAGAATGTAGACACGGTCGTTAAATGGCGCATACCTGTAACTGGTTCCAGTAGGCATAGTGTACATCTACAATCTTGGTGAGAAATGGAACAGGAACTTCAAATCTATTCCACAATAGAAATCAGGTTTGGGTGATTGAGTTAAGAAGAGTATTTCCAGGTGCCACGTTAAAAAAAAGGTACGTAAAAATGGCTTATGTCCATCTACCTTGGCAATAAACCAGTGATAAAACATGAAACTATGCTTACACCTGCATGACGATCACTCTTAATCTGAAATATTTTACACTTAGTCTGCAGAGGGTCTCGCGTATACATCACAGAAACACAGCTTCGTTTTGGACACGGCCAGAGCGGGGTAGAGCGGCTCAGAGAATGCATGCTGGAAGCTGTATATCAAAGTAAGAGTGTCCTCTTCACCCACACTGAAGAAGGACAGACTACCCTCCTCAAAATCCAAAAGCACCCCGACCTTGTGCACTTGGGTGGCACACACAGGAAATGTTTCCTTATTATGCAGTGCTTCCACCTTGCCCTTTTCATATATCAGGCACCAGGAATTGGAGTAGAAACCAAGACGGCAACTGTCCTTCTGCCCCTTCCTGCCTATGTTCCTGTCACAGACGCCCACCTTCCAGCGGCCCTCGTCCACAGACACTGCCACCTCCCAGTAGTGGCGTCCCTGGGTCAGTGCGGTGGAGCCCAGCACCTGCGGAAAGATGTTAAATCGAGCTTCTAGATCCGGGTAAGACTGCTGCGTTTCGGTGTACTCCACCCGCCTGTTCTCAGCAGATAGCAGGAGCCTAGGGTGGGCTGTGTCAGGGTCCAGAGTTGGATTTAAACCATCTGCAGGAAATATCCGATAAAAAAGTCATTATCATCTATGAAAGGTAACACACCCAAAACCATTCTTGACCATTTTTACTTGTTTTTGAATAAGACAAAATATTTTATTATCAATATCAAACATGATCACTGACTATCGCTTGTCTAATGTCTCGAGAGATTGTGTCTCGAGAGAAATGATTCAACACGGCTGATATTTTCGCTGTTGACCTGCTGCTGCTTCAAAAGAACACATCTGTGCTGAACAAGAGCGAAGGATCGCACACTTCCTCAACATGGGATTGGCCTTAGATCATATAAAATTGTAAAGCTGCTTTGAGTTATGGAGTGGTGCATTGCCTCATAGCGAGAAGGTCCAGGGTTCAATCCCAGGGTGGAGCTACAGTGGTGCTTGAAAGTTTGTGAACCCTTTAGAATGTTCTATATTTCTGCATAAAATGACCTAAAACATCATCAGATTTTCACACAAGTCCTAAAAGTAGATCAAGAGAACCCAGTTAAACAAATGAGACAAAATAGTATACTTGGTCATTTATTTATTGAGGAAAATGATCCAATATTACATATTAGTGAGTGGCAAAAGTATGTGAACCTTTATTTTCAGTATCTGGTGTGACCCCCCTGTGCAGCAATAACTGCAGCTAAACGTTAACTGTAACTGTATATATGCTATATATTTATTCTCCATTTTTAGTTCATTTCATCTTAGCCTATATATTATTCTATTCTAATTTTACATAGGGTATTTTCTTTACATATATTCTTTAATCCTTTAATCCTTCCATTTAACATCCAGTCTGCCCTAGGAGTTTGGGTCCCTATTTGAGTCTTGGTCCTCCCAAGGTTTCTTCCCTGTAACATTTGGGGAGTTTTTCCTTGCCACTGTTGCCTCAGGCTTGCTCAACTAGGGCTTTGAGCCAATAAAGCCAGTAAAGCTGCTTTGAGACAATGCTGTGTTATAAAAAGCGCTACATAAATAAAGTTGACTTGACTTCATTCAATACATTATTCCTTATGGGATAAATTTGTTCGTTACTCGTCATTTTCAGTTCTTGACAAACCTTCTGGAACGAATTAACAATGATTAACTGGAACAAATCATCAGACTGTTTCGCAGAGCCAAGCAGTTTTACTGTGCATCCATGAGACGAAAGCATCTGCGTATGTTTACTGTGATAAGAGAAGTAATTTAACTCACAGAGCAGTCTGAACGGGCCTCTGTGGGGCATGGAAATGATGACATCATCCAGCCTTCTCTCTGTCCAGTCGTGCAGGCAGTCCAGTCGGGCTTGATTGATTTCCTCGACTGACCCCAACATTTCCATAGGGTCTGCCATGCCGTTCAACCTAGAGAAGTTTAGAGACAGTAATTGTTGATTGGTGGAACGACGAAATGAAAACTCGTTAAGCAGCTCATTATTCTGCGCTGTATTCTCTGAGTAAGCCATGACAGCAATACGGATTAGCATCAGAGATGAAATAAACAATAAGCTTACCCTGCAGTGATTTTTCTGTATTCCTGCACATAAAAACAAAACAAAACAATTGACAACACTGAAACATCTTTCTTTTTGGGTTCCGCAATACCAAAACGTCTCGGCATGTCTGGCAGCTAGTCATACCATGATGAAGGCCTGGCCCTGAGCCCGTGATGCCCCTTGTGCATCTGCAAGTTTGGCCAGAGGATGGAAGGTGGTCTGGATTGTCGTAAGGGCCTGGTTTAGTGTGCCAAGTTGGGCGTCAATGCTTCCCAGCACTCGGTTCTGTTCCTGAGCCACACAGAGCAGAGCCTGCTGCTCCTCCAGCTGCAGAGCCTCGCGCATCGCCTGATACTGCTGCTCGACGCCAGCCCGTGCCCTCTCCAAATTCTCCTACAGGAAACACAGACAGAGAGGATGCAAGGTGCAAATCCCAGTGACACACCGAAATCAAACTTATTTGCTAAAACATTAGTTTTAAACATTATGGGCTGAAATCTGAAACCAAAAGGTTTGTTTATTATTATTTGCAATATTTACTTTTTTTTTGTTTGTTTGTTTTTCCTCACATTTTAATTATATTATAGTATATTGGTCCTGATATTAACTAAATTAGCTGGATCGGGTATCGGAAAATGGGATCCAAGTCAATCTAGTGGGTAAGGTCCTGGACTATGGACCAGAAGGTCCAGGGTTCAAATCCCACCTCTGCCAAGCTGCCACTCTTGGGTCCTTGAGCAAGGCCCTTAACCCACAATTGCTTGGATTGTAAGACTGTATCAATTGTCACTCTGGATAAGGGCGTCTGCTAAATGCTGTAAATGTAAATGTCACCATTCGAATGATCTAGTTACCTGAATGCTGCATTTCTTCTCCGTGAACTTGTTGACCTTGTCCAGAACAGCTAATTCCGTTGTCTGTATTTTTTTCAGTTCACTCTTAAGCATGGCCTGAAAGATTGACACAGTGCAAGTTAGCAATCAAACCCTGAAACAGTTCTCGTTACACCTCAGTGCCCATTTGTTTTTTTTTTTTTTAAATACGTTTTCTAAAGGTGCCACTGTTGGTTTGCTGTCTTACCCAACCATCGGCCTTGTGCACAGGTTTGGGAACCTCCGGTGCAAATTTTAATGCATAATAATTATATGATAATAATATAATAATTACTGCTTCGGTTGCAAATGGACTTAGAACACTGGAAACTTCGACCACTCTCATTAGCTGCACGTATTAACATGATGAAAATTGATGTTCCTTGCAAATTCATCTGTTTCTTACAGAATCTCACAAGCTTCCTTCCTCAGTCTTTTTTCATAAACTGGATTCCCTGAGAATGTATCTGAAATGGGAGACCAGCTAAGTTAAGCCTCTCCTCTCTCAGACACAAAATCATTTTCTGGCTTAACCCCGCCAGAAAACACTGTCGAGACGTGAACCCGGGACACTATAGTGGTGGGCTTGTTAGGTCACCATGTCCTGGTAAGTCATCCAGGACAAGCTAATGCCTGTGACCTGGGTTCTCAAGGATATTGTACAGGATACCCCAGAGACCCTGCTCAGAGTTGGTATGATATCACTTCTGAATCACTCTTAACTAGTGCTGGGCGGTGTAATCGGTACACTGGTGTTAATTTCCTGTACAGTATGCATTTTTCATATACCTCCATAGCAGAAACACAGCTCTAACAAACAGGTAGCAGGTACCCAGGTTTCTTTTCTTGTTCTGTTAGATTTAAGTGCAGCATTCGACACTATAGATCATGATGTTTTACTAAACAGACTAGAAAATACTGTAGGTATTAAGGGATCAGCACTTTCTTGGTTTAAATCCTACTTAACCGACCGGTACCAGTTTGTTCATATAAATAATCTAAGGTCTAAGCTCTCAAAAGTGAAGTATGGCATGCCTCAGTGGTTAGTGCTTTGCCCGCTTTTATTCTCTCTGTACATGCTGCCACTAGGCTCAGTAAACATGGCATTAGTTTCCACTGCTATGCAGATGATACACAGCTGTACATATCAGCCAAACCTAATGACAGCCTTACAATCAACAAAATTGAGGACTGTGTAAAGGAAATAAAAGATTGGATGTTATTTAATTTTCTCCTACTTAACTCAGATAAAACTGAGGTTCTATTAGTGGGACCCAAGGCTGTGACAGACAGGTTGGCTACATCTATCCTAAATCTAGATGGCTGACCAGTATTGCCCAGTCCATCTGTAAAAAAACTTAGGGGTCATATTTGATTCAGATCTCTCCTTTGATGCACACATTAGCAGCATCACTCGATTTGCTTTCTTTCAATTACGTAATATCGCTAAACTTAGAAATATCCTCTCTTTTAATGATGCAGAGAAACTGGTTCTAGAGACAGTCTGTTAACACCTGGGAAAGGCTCCATCAGATTAAATAACAGAACAGAAGTGGATTATAAAGAGATCGGAGATGAAAAAGAAGAACCTCATTATGAACAGTAACTCTGGAGACTGATTCAGGGTAATGATTAATCCACTGAATATGCCTTAGCGGAGAGAAATACATCAGCCAAAAATTGGCACCTCTCTCTTTTAAGCTCTGTTTTTAAGACGTTGCAAATTGCACAATAAAATGTGTTTACATTCGGCAACTGTTTGATGCATTCTGATTTGTCATTTTGTTGGACGAAGTAAAGTCTGTAATAATCAAAGCCTTTATTATATACATATATAACACATTCAGCCGGTTTTAGCGTGATCGGCTTCAGGTGATCTCATATAACCGATTCTGTGCCGGAACCACATGAACAGCACAGCACTTTTACTAACAGTGCTTTTATTAACTTTAATTCATAATTCAGTGTGTAAAGTTTCGGCCACTCGAGGGTTTGTTTAAGACACATGCTTAAGGGTTTGTTTGCTGATGAGAAGGAAGCGTTATAGGTTTCGGCTGTGTTCTGAGTGCTACTCTAGTCTAGCTAGGTAGCTCCCTAAATACCGCATTACTTATTAGGCATTACCAGGGACACTAATAAAGGGGTTAGTGATCCATTTTGAACACGACCATGTCTTTGGCATGGAAGCACTGTTTAGATTACATACATGGCAAAAATAAGCCATGAAGAAACAACTCCAAAAATGAAACAATGCATTTCATAAGACCTTTATAACAGCATTAACCCACGAAGCAAACAAAGTCAAAGAGGCTAAAGCTCGCGAGAGCCCCTGCTATCCATTTTGCATTTTTAGCAACGGAGCATTTGGTGAATCTTTTTTATTTTGATATATATTAGAATATAATACATATAATGTGTATTATATTCTGTGTACTCCTGACGACAGTAGAGTAAGCTTACAAACCTATATGAACGCAGGCACTTGCATTTGGACCATTTAATATACGCTTGTGTCGAAAACATTCCTCTGGTGTTCAAGTTCAAGCTCGTGTCTGGGCTATCGCACACATCACACTCGCTTATTACATTTTCCTTTTACTGTTATCCCCTTGCCTGTGCATCCACTCCCTAGCATTCCTATCACGCAAAGGCAGTCCGTTCTGCAACTGGGTCTGACCATGAATGCTCACGGCTTTCAGAAGCCCATTTCAGGTTGTACTTCTCACCCTTTTTTGGCTGCAGCACGTCTGATGAATCGTGCGTTGTACTGATTTTGTGTGTCTTACTTACTCTGAGCTCTTTCTCGGCCTCGTTGATGCTGATGCAGGCGTGTTCCTTGTGCGAGCCGATCACGGTGCAGACGGTGCACACGCACACACGGCAATCACGGCAGTAGATGCGAGTCATTTCCTGGTGCTCTTGACACCTCCAAGGCGAGACATCATCAACGGCATCCACCAGGGGGTGGCTCTGGAATACGGGTGACTCCAGATGAACCCGGAGATGCTCCGGGCACATGGAGGCGCCACACACAAGGCAGGTCTTCACCGCCAGCCTCTGGTCACGACCGGAGCAGTAGTTGCAGAGCACAGAGCTACTGGCAGACGAGCCCTCGCTGGAGGATTTGGTGCTACTTGGAGCTCTTGTCTGTTTCTCAGGGCTGTTGGATGAGCCTCCGGTTTTCTGTGCGGGCTCAGTGTGATTGGTGCTGGATGCTGGCTCTTGCTCTGACATTCTTATATCACTGCTGGAAGGCTCAGAAGGGCTCGCCGGACTTGATTCAGTGCTTGACGCAGCGTTTTCTCGAGATGCTGAGGGTTTGCTTTTAGGCGGGGATGTGTCCGGTGAAGGTTTCTCCCTGGCTGCCTTCTTTTTTTGTGGTGTGCCATCATCCGAAGTGTCACTGACGGTGACTGGGTTGTTTTTGGTTGAGGCCGTGCCCAGTCTGTGCCCTCTGCTGTTCTGACTGAAGGAGCCTGAACTGAACTTCCTTTTCCCAAGCAGATTTTGGGGGGAGTAGGGTGAGGAGAGGTGACTCCCAAAAGTCCAGTCTGGAAGGAAAGTCGGCAGCACGGTTAAACGCAAGCAAAGCAAAGATGCACTTTTATAACTACACAGACAGACAAAGGATTGAACCAATAAAGCATGGACAAACATGCGATTATTAATAGATTATTGATGCATCTTGACCAGATAAGGTGTAAGGTGTCAGGAGTAGCTGTTAAATCAGTATTTTTCTCGTCTAGCATTCTGATAAGATTAACTGTATTTAATATTATCATAAGTCTCTGGCCTAAGTCTTGGCTTATGAAAATAGCGATGTGAAGATTGTTGACAACCCTACAGGTGTCTGACCTAGCAATGGAAGCAATAATAACTTGCATTTGTATAGCACCATTCTATTCCCAAGGTCACTTACATAAAGGAACGAAAAAAAACACGTCATTTTACTGTGCTACATGTATTTCTAAATGGCTCTACTGTTTTGCATATTTGTCAGAGTTCTATGCAAATTCCTGCACTACAGTGTGTAAAGGAAGTGATAAAAAACATTATGTAAAATTATAGCTGTGAAACAACATAGAAATGTACAAGCCCAACTCAGAAAAAGTTGGGATGGTATGGAAAATGCAAATATGAAAAAAACGCGGGGCTCCTTACATGTATTTTGACTATAGTATCATTGCAGACAGTACGAATCCAGAATAGTTCATTTTTTGACTGATCAACTTTTATTTCTTAATAAACATCCATTCCTGCATTTCAGGCCTGCAACACATTCCCATAAAAGTTGGCATAAGGCAATTTAGGGCTAGCAATGAGGTAAAAAGCTAAATTTATCATGTGATTTCATGTCAACAGGTGATTATGATCATGATTTGGTACAGAAATAGTATCCACAAAAGGCTGTGTCTTTGAGGAGTAAAGATGGGCAGAGGATCTCCAGTTTATCAACAAATGTATAAGAAAATGACCAAAATATTTCAAACAATGTTACTCAAAAAAAAGACTGGAAGGGATTTACATATTTCTTCCTCTGCAGTGCAAAATATCATTAAATGTTTCAAGGACTGAGGAATTTCAGTGTGTAAAGGATAAGGGCACATGCCTAAACTGAATACTCCAATCCTTCAGACAGCACTGCATCAAGAACCATCATTTATCAATACATGATGTAATCACATGGGCGAGGGATGACTTTTGAAATATTATTCATAAATTATTCAAAATAATGTGTTCAAAAAATATTGAAAGGCAAACACATGTGCAGAACAGTAATGTTTATTTAACTACCTAAACTTAATTTTTAGAGCAAAAACTTGCTGATCGTTGTGGACTGTGGTAGCCTAGTGGTTAAGGTACTGGGACTATGGAGGTCCAGGGTTTCAAGTCCCACTTCGTCTGCAAGGTGCCACTGTTGGGTCCTTGAGCAAGGCCCTTACACCCACAATTGCTTGGATGTAAAAGACTGTATCAATTGGTTAAGTCGCTCTGGATAAAGGGGTCTGCTAAATGCTGTAAATGTAGATTGTGAAACTGCTGCCAGGGACATCAAAAGAGTGAAAAATACCACAACTTACTGCAGGTTATTTATGATGCATATTTCCTTTAAAACATGTACACAATAATCCGCATCTTTTTTAAAAAACAGTTCAGGTACCTTCCATCAGTATTTCTCATGTAGATCGTGTTTTATTACTCAATTGCTTTGCATTATCAAACCTAGGGAACTCAATAATAAACCAAGTCTTGGGTTCGTTCGTCAACGGTTTGTGAATCGATGCAGAATCGTTCACATCCACATCGTGATGCATCTAAGAATCAATCGTTTCCTCAACTCCTTGTGAACAATACAACATTTTTAGATACTGAACGTTTAAAATGTTTCCACGATCTGTCTTACTAAACACATTTAAGTACTTTCGCTGAAAGTCAAGGCATCGCAAGGTGTTTCAACAACTAAGTGCTACTTTATTCAGTAGTACAGTTCGTATTTTCTCTAAAACATCATTAAACCAATAATAGTCCAGTGTGCTCGAGTGCTTAGTAACACTGTAGCCTAGCGGTTAAGGTACTGGACTCAAATCCCACCTCTGCCAAGCTGCCACTGTTGGGTCCTTGAGCAAGACCCACAATTGCTTGGATTGTAAGACTGTACCAACTGTAAGTCGCTCTGGATAAGGGCGTCTGCTAAATGCTGCTGTAAATATTAGGAGGGCATGTTTATAGTAGTTAGTAACCCATCAATCAACTTGTTTTGTGGGACTGTGGTAGCCTAGTGGTTATGGTACTGGACTCAGGACCATAAGGTTGAGGGTTCAAATCCCACCTCTGCCAAGCTGCCACTGTTGAGTCCTTGAACAAGACCCTTAACCCACAATTGCTTGGATTGTAAATCGCTCTGGATAAGGGTGTCTGCTAAATGCAGTATAAATGTAAACGTCAAGTACCTTCCATATTTCTCAAGTAGATTGTGTTTTATTACTCAGTTTGCTTTGTATTACCAAACCTATTGAATTCAATAGTAAAGCAAGTCTTGTATTTCTTAAGGCACATAACCAGTTTTGTTTGTTTATTTACTTTATTTAACAACGCTTTCGGCATCACTGGCTTTACGTACTGCTGCCGCCATCGGGCAAAAGGACTTGCAACGTGCCGACACACTAACAAGTGTGTTCTTGAGTGATGGGCCAGTTTGGTTGTAGGGCCAGACTTTGGACACCCCTGATCTGGGGTTTCCTTACAGTTATCGGTTAACACATTGAGAGTTAACTGAAACTAAACCTTTGGTGTTTCAAAGTTTTTTTTAAACACCAGTACGTAAGCACGTTTTCAGGTGTTACACTGGTTTATGTAAGGGCTCAGAACTCGCATGTTAACGCTTCATAAATGACTCAGAAATATGTTCTGTTTGTTTATAGCATGCTGGCAACAACAAACAAAAAATTCCCACTATGGCGGGAGTGACGACGGACTGAACTCCGTGGTTATGTAGTTTCTAGGTGTAACCAGTGCACTGTACAGAGTTTGTGCACGAACAACTGATTGACTGATTCGCTATTACATAAGATAATGCATTACCTGTGTTTGGTCCTTTTGATGTTGAAGGTACCTCGGTGTCGCTGAGATCCAACTGCTCCAGGATCAGGTAGTTGCACTCTGGACAGTGATACGGGCCTGAGGACAACTCGCGCCATAATTCCCTCAAACAGCTTTTACAGAATGCATGTGTGCATCCCAGTGTGATGTGATTCAGACACTCGCGATGGCACAGCAGACATAATGCTGAATGATCAGCTTCTTTATGGAGAGACGATCCCATTACTTATAACGCAGCAAAGCGCACAGCTCAAGAAATGAAAGTTAAATGATGCAGTGGGCGGAGTCTGATCACTCTTAAAGGCACAGCAACACAACCATACAGGGTAATTACACATGATTCAAGCGTCCACTGTTATAACATGTAAAGAGAAACAGGTAGCTATTTTGTATAATGAAATTCTTCCTCCGCACTACCCCCCGGACTACACTATAAGCTACCAAATCACACAGTATACAAACCCCTAATCAAAAAAGTTGAAATGTTATTAAAAGTGTTTAACTTTGACTTTTATTTCACTGTAGATAGTACAGTGGTGCTTGAAAGTTTGTGAACCCTTTAGAATTTTCTATATTTCTGCATAAATATGACCTAAACCATCATCAGATTTTCACACAAGTCCTAAAAGTAGATAAAGAGAACCCAGTTAAACAAATGAGACAAAAATATTATAGTTGGTCATTTATTTATTGATGAAAATTATCCAATATTACATATTAGTGAGTGGGGAAAAGTTTGTGAACCTTTGCTTTCAGTATCTGGTGTGACCCCCCTGTGCAGCAATAACTGCTACTAACCGTTTCCTGTAACTGTTATCAGTCCTGCACACCCGGCCTTGGAGGAAAATTTAGCCCAGCCCTCCGAAAACAGCTCAGCTCTGGGATGTTTTGGTGGTTTCCTCACATTAGCTGCTCGCCTTCGGTCCTTCCACAACATTCCATTGGATTAAAGGTCAGGACTTTTGAACTTGGCCATTCCAAACATGAACTTATTCTCCGTTGACCATTCTTTGGTAGAACGCTTGTGTGCTTAGGGTCGTTGTCTTTGCTGCAATGCACACCTCCGAGATTCAGTTCATGGACAGAATGTTCTGACATTTCCTTTAGATTCTCTGGATATAATTCAGAATTCATTGTTCCATCAATGATGGCAAGCCGTTCCTGGCCCAGATTGCAAACCATATACGTAACCACCACCATGTTTCAACAGATGGGATAGGTTCTTATGCTGGAATGCAGTGTTTTTCCTTGCTCCAAACATAAACGCTGTTCTTTTAAACCAAAAAGGTTCTGTTTTTGGTCTCAATCCTTCCACAAAAACCTTCTTCCATAGCGTTCTGCTTGTCCACCGGGACTTTAGCACCCTTCAACGAGCAGCAATGTTTCTTTTTGGAGAGCAGTGGCGTTCCTCCTTGCAACCCTGCCGTGCACACCATTGTTGTTCATGTTCTTCTGATGGTGGACTCATGATCATTAACAATTAGCCAAATGTGAGAGAGCCTTCAGCTGCTTTAGAAGTCCCTGGGGTTCTTTGTGCCCCCTCGCCAACTATTACACGTCTTGTTCTTGGAGTGATCTTTGTTTGGTCGAACCACTCCTGGGGAGGGTAACATGGTCTTGAATTGCTTCATTTGTACACATCTTGTCTGACTGTTGAATTGTGTTGAGTTCAAACTCTTTAGGAATGGGTTTGTAACCTTTCCACCTGACGAGATCAACAACTCTTTTTTCCTGAGATCCTCAGAAATCCCTTTGTTCATTGCCATTATCCTTCCACAAAACGTTTGCTGTTAAGAGTCAGACTTTGATAGATCCTGTTCGTTAAAAAAATAAACAGGTGCCCCACTCACACCTGAGTGTCATCCCATTGATTGGGAAACCACCATGACCTAAGTCACCTTCAAATTTAACTGCTAATCCTAGATGTTCACATACTTTGCCCTCACTAATTTTAAATATTGGATAATTTTCCTCCATATAAATGACCAGTATAATATGTTTTGTCTCATTTGGTTTAAGACTGGTTTTCTCTTTTCTACTTTTAGGACTTGTGTGTAAAATCTGATGATGTGTTATGTCATATTTATGGCAGAAAAGGTAGAAACTTCGAACGGTTCCACAAACTATTCACGCCCCACTGTATAAAAACCCAAATCATTCCCTGTTTATCTGGTCATCCCCTTCTTCGAGATAGAATGAGAGGTTTCAAAAACAGCAATGAAACCAAACTTTCTAATACTTATTCACATCAGTTTTGTAGCCTGTCTCTGGGGAGGTGAGGGTTTGACTTTTGCTTTCTACGGAAGGACTCTTGCAAACATGCTTCTGTCCCTCTTCTATATCCATGTTTCGTTTTGTTCATTGCAGATGGTCTTGCTGTCATCACATCAAAACTTACTAATTATAACCACTATGGAGTGACAACGGACTGAACTCTGTGCTTAAGCACTGTCTTAAATGTAGTTTCTAGATGTAACCCGTGCAACTCTACAGATTTGTGCACGATACATACCCAGCTATCATCACTGCATCTTAAGATGGCCTGACAGCTTAGATAAGAAATGTCCTTGAGAACCGTTTTGTTATACCAAGACGTCTCAAGACATCTTAAGACTGAATGAATGAAGACATCTCTCTGTCTTGAGACATGAAGGTAAATGTGTGTAAGTCATGGAAGAAATAATTTTACGTGTCCTGAAGACGAGGCATGACTTCAAGACATGACATGTCCTGAGACACAGATCTTATGGTAAGTCTTAAGATGAAAATAGTGCTTCTGAAGATGATTTTATTATTTATTATCATCAATTTGAACACAGAACAAAAAAGTTTATAACATGATTTTGGGTCAAAAATAATTGAATCAGGAAAACAAGTAACAATAACAAGAATTAGATTTTGTATATCAGTAACGTCAGTGTTTTGAGAATTACACAATACTGAAATTAAGTTTTATTACATACAATGCATTTTGTTATGTTGCGACCTTGTGGTAAAATAAGACATAAATCAAGATTGTCCCCATTATTCTGCCCTCAATACTCCATAACGACAAAATAAAAACAGTATTTTAGAACATTTTGCAAATTTATTGAAATGGAAAAACTAAAATATTGGATTTACTTGGGTATGATACCACAAGGTTTTTGGGACACCTGGATTTTGGGACGTTCTGCCATTCTCCTCTGCAGATCCTCTCATGCTCGATCAGGTTGGACAGCCATTGGGTTCAAGTCAGGGCTCTGACTGGGCCACTCAAGAACATCCACAGAGGTGTCCCTAAGACACTCCCGTGTTGTCTTGGCTTTGTGCTTAGGGTCATTGTCTTGTTGTTGGAAATTGGACCTTCAGCCCAGTCTTGTGTTGGCTGCTCTGCCATTAAGCCCAGATTGGTGGAGTGCTGCAGTGACCTTCTTGAAGTTTCTCCCATCTGCACACATGGTCTTTGGGGCTTAGCCAGAGTGACCATTGGGTTCTTGGTCACCGCTCTTCCCAACGCTGTTCTCCTCCGATTACTTAGTTTGCTGGGGCAGCCAGCTCTAGGTAGAGTCCTTGTTGTTACAAACTTCTTCCATTTCAGAATTATGGAGGCCACAGTGCTCTTGGGAACTTTCAGCAGAATTTTTTTGTAGCCTTCTCCAGATCTGTGGCTCCAAACAATCCTGTCTCTGAGCTCTAGATGCAGTTGTTTCTTCCTTATGGTTTGGTTTCTGCACTGATATGCATTGTTAACTGTGAGACCTTGTATAGACAGGGGTGTGTCTTTCCATATAATGTTTAATCAGCTGAATTTAGCACAGGTGGAGCCAATCAAGGTGTTGAAACATTTTGAAGATGATGAAGAGAAATGGGACTAATGGGGCTAAATATTTTTTAGAAATTTTGCTAAAATTTTGTTTTCACTTTCTCATTATGTGGTATTGAGTGCAGAATGATGGGGAATACCTTGATTTATTTTGCATTTTAGCACAAGGCTACAACATAAAATGTGAAAAAGTGAAAGGGTCTGTAAACTTTCTGAATGCACTGTGTGATCATGACTTGTTGAATTTGAACACTATTTGGCTGCTTGTAAGATGATGTGAATGTGTGTGATTAATTGTTGTTTAATATTGATAAAATAAATAGTTTAATTTGTATTTTAGTTGTGTGATTTGTGATAAAAAATATTGAATGCAAAAAGAAAATGATTTTATTTGGTAACATTTATCAAATGAAAACTGCAACATCTACTTAATCACTGTTAGCAATATACAGTGGGGCAAAAAAAGTATTTAGTCAGCCACTGATTGTGCAAGTTCTCTACTTGGAAAGATGAGAGAGGTCTGTAATTTCCATCATAGGTACACTTCAACTATTAGAGACAAAATGAGCAAAGAAATCCAGGAAATCACATTGTAGGATTTTTAAAGAATTTAATTGAATTATGGTGAAAAATAAGTATTTGGTCAATAACAAAAGTTCGATTCAATACTTTGTAACATAACCTTTGTTGCCAATGACAGCGGTCAAACATTTCCTGTAAGTCTTTACCAGGTTTGCACACAATGTAGCTGGTGTTTTGGCCCATTCCTCCATGCAGATCTCCTCTAGAGCAGTGATGTTTTGGGGCAACACGGACTTTCAACTCCCTCCACAAATGTTCTATGGGTTGAGGTCTGGAGACTTGGCTAGGCCACTCTAGGACCTTGAAATGCTTTTTACGGAGCACTCCTTCGTTGCCTGAGCGGTGTGTTTGGGATCATTGTCATGCTGGAAGACCCAGCCACGTTCCGTCTTTCATGCTCTCACTGATGGAAGGAGGTTTTTGGCTTAAAATCTCACGATACAATGGCCCCTGTTCATTCTTCCTTCCCCTTAACACGTATCAGTCGTCCTGTCCCCCTCTGCATAAAACAGCTCCAAAAAGCATGATGTTTTCCGCCCCCAACTGCTTCACAGTAGGTATGGTTTCTTGGGATGCGACTCAGCACCTCCCGGTTTTTCCTCCCATTTGAGTTTTTAACCAAAAGTTCTATTTTGGGTTTCATCTGACCACATGATATTCTCCCATCCTCTTCTGGATCATCCATATGCTCTCTGGCCAAACTTCAGACTGGGCCTGGACATGTACTGGCCTTTAAACAGGGGGACACACCTGGCACTGCAGGATCTGAGTCCCTCTCGGTGTAGTATATTACTGATGGTAGCTTTTGTCACATTGGTCCCAGTTCTCTGCAGGTTATTCCATCAGGTCCCTTCGTGTAGTTCTTGAAATTTTTGCTCACCGTTCTCATGATCATTTTGACCCACAGGATGAGATCTTACATGAGCCCCAGATTGAGGGAGATTAAAAAAAAAAATCAATGGTCGTTGTATGTCTTACAATGCTCTCACAGTTTGTTTTATTCACACCAA
Organism: Ancistrus triradiatus; assembly: GCA_025084515.1. Lineage (NCBI taxonomy): Eukaryota > Metazoa > Chordata > Actinopteri > Siluriformes > Loricariidae > Ancistrus > Ancistrus triradiatus. The sequence continues at coordinate 2,458 of JAJAGP010002380.1, read as the reverse complement.
CCTGCTTGCCAATTGGTAGATTCACTCTTCCCCGTCCTGTTGCAGGTCTACACGTTTTCTTCCTGGTGTCCCAGTTCAGGCACCCGACAGCTCTTTGGTCCCCGTTGGCTCACTGGCGTTGAGTTGGGAGTCTGAAAACAAGTTTGAAGGCTGTGGACAGGATCACATTGAGGCTGTGGACAGGTGTCTTTTATACGGATAACGAGGTCAAACAGGTGGCATTAATACAGGTAACGAGTGGAGGACAGAAGAGCTTCTTAAAGAAGTTACAGGTCTGTAAGAGACAGAAATCTTGCTTGTTTGTGGGTGACCAAATACTTATTTTCCACCATGATTTACAATTAAATTTTTAAATTCTTTAAAAATCCTCCAATGTGATTTCCTGGATTTTTTTTTCTCATTTTGTCTCTCATAGTTGAAGTGTACCTATGATGAAAATTACAGACCTCTGTCATCTTTCTAAGTAGGAGAACTTGCACAATCAGTGGCTGACTGAATACTTTTTTGCCCTACTGTAACTTGACAAATTAACTGAAAATGTCAAACAAAAAAAAATATAATAATATCGACTTATTTACTTCATAAAAAATGATAAATGATTCATTATTTTGATCACTGTTCATGAAAAATGTACTTAATAAAGTTAAATACATAAAACTTGTAAAATAAATATAATAGAGTACCATTTTCTTAATATGTACATTTACAGCATTTAGCAGACGCCCTTATCCAGAGCGACTTATAATTGATACAGTCTTACAATCCAAGCAATTGTGGAGGTGGGATTTGAACTCTGGACCTTCTCACCCATAGTCCAGTACCTTAACCACTATGGAACCACTAATCAGTGTTTTCTGTAGGATTATTTGAAGTCATGAAGAGTCTCTCTGCAACGGGCTTTACATCACATTGTGAACATTCTTTTCAACTATCTTACTTAACAATAGTTAATCTACCTTTCTCTCTTCTCTCCTCTCCCTCTCTAGTTTCTGTATCCTTCGTTTCAAAGTAAAAGCCCTCTGCAGAGTTTTGTGATTTCATGGCATTTCATAAAGTTCTGAAGCAGTGCGGCAATAATTTTGATTTTGTAGCTGATATATGTTGCAGTAATTTTTTCAGTCTACTTTTAAGCACATTTCAAGTTAGCTATGAAGACAGTACAGTAGATATAAAACAGTGTAAGCCATCTGCATAAAAATGTCAGTAAGGTATCTGAAAAATGAAATAAGTTGACCAAAAAATGATTTTAAGATAATATTTAAATGCACATTACCATAAAATTGAAGTAAAAAGGAAAATTGGTTACTAGATAGAAGCAACTTATTTATCTGCAAATTATCAATGTAGTGTGTGTATATATATATATATATATATATATATATATATATATATATATATTAGTATTAAGGATCAATATTTAGGAATATTTACAGAATCAACGTGCATTTGTATAAAAATAAATATTATGCATCCTGCATCTCTAGACATTCTTACAGTCAAAAAGTCTTAATACGCGTTTCTGTAGACATGTCTTAAAGACATGTCCTCAGTTCCTTAGACATGCCTCAAGATGTCTTAAGACGTCTTCATAACGTGTCTTAAGACATGTCTCAAGACATGGTGATGGCTGGGTATGTAACTGATTGACTGATTCGCTATTAAATAAGATGCTACAGTACCTGTGTTTGGTCCTGTGGATGTTGAAGGTACCTCGGTGTCGCTGAGATCCAGGATCAGGTAGTTGCACTCCGGACAGTGATACGGTCCTGAGGACAACTCACTCCATAATTCTTTCAAACAGCTTTTACAGAATGCATGTCCGCATCCCAGTGTGATGTCCTTCATACGCTCGTGATGGCAGAGCAGACATAATGCTGAACGATCAGCTTCTTTATGGAGAGACGATTCCATTACTAATAAAGCAGCAAAGAGAAACAAATAGTTGTCCTGTATAATGAAATTCTTCCTCCGCACTACAGTACAAGCTAAAAACTCACACAATTTACAAACCCCAAATCAGAAATGTTGAAATAGTGTGAAAAGTGTTTTTACTTTTACTCTAATTTCACTGCAGACAGTACAAACCCAAGATAATTCCAGTTTTGTCTGGTCATCTCCATTTCTTCGGGATAGAATGAGAGGTTCGAGTCACGTCGGTTTGTAGCCTGTCTCTGGCCAGGTGAGGGTTGACTTGCTTTTTAAGGACTCTTGCAACGGGTTTCCGTCCCTCTCCTATCTATGTCCATGTTTGTGCAGTGCAGAGGTCATGCTGTCACCAACAAACTTAACTAATTATACCACTATGGAGTGACCGGACTGAACTCTGTGCCTAAGCACTGCATAAATGTAGTTTCTATTTGTAAACCAGTGCACTCTACAGAGTTTGTGCACGACTAACTGATTGACTATTACATAAGATGCTACAGTACCTGTGTTTGGTCCTTTTGATGTTGAAGGT
>JAJAGP010002379.1:0-117644 GCA_025084515.1 Ancistrus triradiatus | reverse complement strand
TTTAGCTCTTTTCCTGCTTTATGCATTTCTGCAGCTCTTAAACCCCTGTTAAATTTGTTTTGATCAGGGCTGTTTACATGGTTTACATAGGCTAGCTCCATGCTCCTTTCTCTAGAAGATGGCATCTGCGTTTTTATAGCACATGACATCTCTACAACTACATCTCAAATCTTATTAATTGGAAACTGAGTTTTGTACACCTTCTTTATAATTGTTGTTATACTGACCTGTGGATTGCAGTGTAAGGGCACCCTGCCCTCCATGGTTGTGGTGGTCATGCTCAGTATGACCAATCCATAGCTCATGGACTGGGTTAAAGACTCTGGCTGGGTCATCTTGGATGGCTTTTCTTACTTGCAGTTCATCCCATTTCTGCCATGATGATAACTTTGCTTCTGGCATGGGATAAAGAATAATTCATACATGTGTATTAACTGGAATACCTGACCTCTGCAGAAGCACAGTGGTTTGTGAGTGTTTGTGAACCCTTTCCTGTATTTCTGCATAAATATGACCTAAAACATCACCAGATTGTCACAAGTCATAACAATAGTTAAAGAAAATCCAGTTATATATGTGAGGCAAAAATATTGTACTCAGTCATTTATTTATTGAGGAAACATATCTGATATGAAATATCTCTGACTGGCAAAAGTGTGTGAGAGAATGAATGATTAGCAGCCAAATTGAAGGTGAAACTAGAGTCAAAGATTTTCAAGCACTGTGAATCAGGCAAGCACCCTGATGTATATCAAGAACATGGAACTATCAAAGTCTGATTTTCACAACACGTGCTTGTGAAAGTGTGTCATGGCACAAACAAAGGGGAATTCTGAAAACCTCAGAATCAACATTTAGACAGATTGTTTACAAATGGAGGAAATGCAAGACTATTGTTACCCTCACCAGATATGATCATACAACAAAGATAACTCCAAAAGCAAGGCACTGAGGTCACAGAGCATCCCAGTCCAACTTCCAAGCAAATAAAGGGCTCTCTCACATTAACCAATGTTTATAAGTCCACAATCAGGAGAGCACTGATCAATAATGGTATGCATGGTGTAGTTACAAAGAGAACATTGCAGCCCATCTGCAGGTTGTGAATGGATGAGACCTAAATAAAACTTTTTTTTGAATGACGTGTTATTTCTGAAGAAAAAGAAACACCATTTCTGTGAAACATGGTGATGGTAGTATCATGGTTTGGGCATTTTGCTGCATCTGGGCCATGATTGATGAAACAAGGAAAATGGTAGGACATATGTCTGTGAACTTAACCCAGGGAACTTAGGTTATTCAGCAAGACAATGACCCTAAGCACACAAGTAATTCTACCAAAGAATGATTAAAGAAGAATAAAGTTAATATTTTGGAATGGTCAAGTCAAAGTCCTGTCCAAAGTTTTTACAACTTGGATTAGTATAGAACTATATAGAGAAACAGAAAGACAGCATTTGTGCTTTTTGCTTAAACTAAATGTGGCCTTTTTGTATTAATTAATTCAGTTTAATACTTTTTCAAGAATTAACTGGACAGTACCAAGGCTCTTCAGGCTTCCCCAGTCAATAAATGAAAGTGTCAGTTTTGTATGAAGACAGGCAGTATCGTTTCTTATTTAGTTCAGACATTTGTCTATGGTTCTTTGTGGTAGATGGAGCCTTTATGAGAACACAGTACTCATGAATAAAACCTTTGTTAATCATAAGAATTACAGTTTTGATGTGGCAAAGCCAGCCTTATTTTTACTTTGTTATTCACTAAAGTGTTTTTAATTTGCAAAAACAGTATCAGTGGTTCATTGGAGCTTAACTAAAGCTGTCTAATACTTGGCTCATGGTTTGAGTTATGCCCATGTATTTGTTTTTGAGATCGTGTAAACCTGTTGTTAACTTTGCTAAAATTCTCAAACATCACCACTCAGATTGATGCATGATGTAGTAATAGGAAAGACATGGGGATGGTTTATGACAAGCTTATTCTATATGTGTGGTTGTGGACTGAACTTTATGAAAGTGAAAATGAGTACATTCAGTGTGACTGGCAGCTGGTTAAACATGCATGAAGGATCTTGTCTCAGCTTAGATGCTCAGTGCTCCGCATAATGCTTAATACTTTGCTCTGGGTTCTTTAAAACTCACCTGCTAATGAGTCAGATGTAACACAGATGTTAACTTGGTCTGCATTGTTTCTATTCAGTCTGATAAACTGTTGTTTTAAGATTTTTCAGCATGGTTGTCTTAGAATGGTGTGGCTCTCTGGCTTTGACAGAGAGATCAGTCTTTCTGAACAAGTCTAACTTGTCCGAAAGTTAAATCTTGTAAACTTGCTGTAGGCTTTGCTGTGGGTGTTCGAGGATATAAGGTTTCCAAAGTTTTTTCTTCTGCAGTTGTTTGCTGGCATGTGTTGACAAAAGGGTGCTTTGCTACGTGAACAGAATTCTATATAGGTAAACAATGCAGAACCAACACTGTATTCAGACAGTTTCTTGTTTGTTTGTTTGCCTTTGTGGGGTCATTGTGGGGATCTGGGTTTGGTGAATGCCAGGAGAATGTTACCTCCCTCACTGCATTGTGTCAACTTTAAATTTGTTTGGAGGAGTGATAATAACACTATGGGATTGTTTATCTGGGGTTGGCCCAGGCCCGTTAGTTCCAGTGAAGGGAAATCTTAATGCTTCACCGTACCAAGACATTTTGTGTAAATTTTGTATGAATTTATGCTTCCATCTTTGTAGGAACAGTTTAGGTAATGCCCTTTTCTGTTCCAGCAGAACTGTGCCTTGGTGCACATCTTGTCCAATATCAGACCTCACAAATTCTGTTCTGGATTAAAGGGCAAGACATCCAAAATCTTGTAGAAATCCTTTCCAGGAAGGTGGAAGCTGTTGTAGCTGCTAAAGGTGGGGTAGGCAACTCCATATTACTGCGTATAGATTTAGAGCGATTTAGAATGAGATGCCATAAAAGCTACTGTAGGTGTAATTTGTAGGATTTATTTTGCATTTTGTGGTATTCACAAACTTTTGGCACTATAGTGTAATTCTGTAAATAACCTAGACTGTTTAGATTCAAGTGTACATGTGGTTTGCATAGAAAGACTATATGTATTTAACATATTTTTAACTAGCTAAGTAAAACTAAGAAAGGATTGCTGATAGGGTTTGGGGGGTTTTGGATAAATCCTAAGAAAAAAGTTGCTGTTTACGAGAGCCTGGTGATTGTTTTTGAGAGATTCTCTTTATGCTATTAGAAGGACCTATTTTAACTTATTTTAATGTTATATTTGCTCACATCGTACATGGCACAAGTTGTTTAGGTTTGCCAGACTGTCTGTTACCACTTCTACTGAATGTGGTGTAAGAAAATGCCTTCTATGTACAAATGATCTGTTGGTCTTTGTCCTCATTTGTTAATCAAAACAAAGAAGACGGCGATCTACTACAGTGTCACTCAGACATACTGAATGTACACTGCTAATATTAATTCCAAAAGTCAGGTTATATATAAGATGTGCTTAAACCTGTTAGTAAGCCTTATGGCTTGCTGAGAAATGAAGTATAAACCTAACCAATACACAGTGATAGCTCAACCCTCAACTGTTTAGCTCAGTTGTAAGACAAATGTACAAATATTGCCTGAAAAGATAAAACTGACTGAAAATAATTGAGTAGTTGTGGCTCAGTGTCTGAAGTTCTGGACTATGGCTATGAATTCAAATCCTGGCTTGCTAAGGTTCCTCTGTTGGGCCCCTTGATTAAGGCCATTAACCTTTAACTGTTCACTTCAATTGTAAGTCACTCTGGATGTGGACATGTGATAAATGCTGTTCTGGTGTTTGTCTTGCTCTGGCGTAGTTTCCAGGATTTTATAAACTGTCATTTGTGCCTGGAGCACAGTATTTCCTCATAAATAGCATGATTTCTTTCATTTTCTTTTGATCTTGATTTTGTGGAAGCATGCTTCACAGATAAAGAAAAGACACCTCTTTGTTGCTTTAAGTGCACATAATCTCCTCCCATGTTTTGTCATGTATGATTTTGATCCTTATCACGCTAGTTTTAGATGACTAGGTGGCTGATGAGCTGTAACGTTGTCTTCTCTCATGCAAACCTAAACCAAGTACTGGTCAAGTTTAAAATACAAACAGTTTGAAAAAGTTTGAATAATTACTACATACATGTTATGGATGTGCATCACACTAATAGAAAGCCCACATAGACACTGTTCAGTAGGTGGTTAATATGAAGCTTTAAATAAAACTTGTAACATGCTTTAATCTCGAGGTCAAGATGCGCCACACACAGATTATATATTAAAAAAACACATGAAACCAGATTATAACTCTCAGACTGCATTACATGTCTCCTAGTCTGACCACATTTGGAAAAACATTCAAGTGTAGCTTGTTTGTAATTGTAAATTTATAGGTGCATTTGTGGTTGAATTCTTAAGTTGAAACCTTGTTGATTAATGCAATATTTTGTAGAATGTTTTGAATGTATTTTGTAGCAATATTTTCATTGTCATGTAGAATGACAATGTATCATGTTTAATAACTATAAATAAATGATTACTCATTTGTATGGTGACTTTATAAATGTCATTAAGTTGTTTTTTTTTAATTAGCAGATCTTTAATTTATCCACTTCCATTCAGTTTTCTTCAGACAGTGGCAATGTGTAAACCAGCAAACTTGTAATTAAAAAAAACAACAACTTTGTTTTAGTTTTATGCAGAATATTAAGATCTGTAATTGTTTTGCAGAGCATGCAAATTGACTGTTGTCACAAAATGCCTGACTGTTTGCCCACAGTCGGAATGAATACTAGCAGTCACACTGGTTGTTCTTTATACTATGGGATTAAATGTAATTATGATTGGGTAAAAAATTCCTTGGCCTTGGCACATCCAGTTTTGCTTGAGTAACAGCTTGTTGGTAGAAACTGGTTATGCCACACCTGTATGTCAATCTCACAATTAGCTGTGACATCTCAGTGTTAGTCACGGAAACGTTACAGCAGACAGTAGCATGTACAATCTTTGTAAATGTGTTCCTGAACCACTTTAACTCAGAAACATGTACTCATGAATCCAGTGTGAGTGAGGGTTCAAGTGTGAGAAAGACTGGTGTATTTGATTGTATGTTGTTTCTCCAAAGAAAATGATCTTAGGAAGCTGTAGGGGTTAAAAGGAATACAGTTCATCTTGTGCGTAAGCTTGTTGCCTGTTTAATGGAAAGAGGGAGAGCAAGTGTGTGTTTATCTTTGAAAGAGAGGGAGTTTTCTGAAGTGTTTACAGAAGGGAAGGACAGAGTGCACAAGGGAGATGGAAAGAGCAAGAGGTGAGGGGAACAGTGGGAGGGTAGAACAACTGTCCCTCTATATCACATCATGCAGTTTTGTGTGTGTTAGTCTGTGTAGCAAGAGATTTGCAGAGCAGAATACTACACTCGAGACTTGTGTTTAACCATAAAAGGCTGAATTCCTCCTCAGTCATGACACTGTAAACTTTTGTTTCTAGGTTCAACAATGCAAGCATTTCATTATATTAGTGCATCCTCTTTCTGCTTCATGAATTGAAACAGGGTTTTTCTTTGTTTATATATATATATATATATATATATATATATATATATATATATATATATATATATATACATACATACATATATACAAGCATACATACATACATACATACATACATACATACGTACGTATACAGTGGGGCAAAAAAGTAGTATTCAGTCAGGCCACTGAGTGTGGCAAGTTTCTCCTACTTGATGAGAGAGGTCTGTTAGTTTTTCATCATGGGTACAATTCAACTATGAGAGACAAAATGAGAAAAAAAATCCAGGAAATCACATGTAGGATTTTTAAAAGAATTTTAATTTAATTGTAAATTATGTGGGAAAAATAAGTATTTGGGTCAATAAATTTGGTTCAACTCAATACTTGTACAATAACCTTTGTAGGCAATGACAGAAGTCAAACATTTCCTGTAAGTCTTCACCAGGTTTGCACACACTGTAGCTGGTATTTTGGCCCATTCCTCCATGCAGATCTCCTCTAGAGTAGTGATGTTTTGGGGCAACACGGACTTTCAACTCCCTCCACAAATTTTTTTATGGGGCTGAGGTCTAGAGGAACTGGCTTAGGCCACTCCAGGACCTTGAAATGCTTTTTACGGAACCACTCCTTCATTGCCCGAGCGGTGTTTTTGAAATCATTGTCATGCTGGAAGACCCAGCCACGTTCCATCTTCAATTCTCTCACTGATGGAAGGAGGTTTTGGCTTAAAATCTCACAATACATAGCCCCGTTCATTCTTCCCTTAACACAGATCAGTCGTCCTGTACCCTCTGCAGAAAAACAGCTACAAAGCATGATGTTTCCACCCCCATGCTTCACAGTAGGTATGGTGTTCTTGGGATGCGACTCAGCATTCTTCTTCCTTCAGTTGAGTTTTTACCAAAAAGTTCTATTTTGGTTTCATCTGACCACATGATATTCTCCTCTTCTGGATCATCCATATGCTCTCTGGACATGTATTGGCTTAAGCAGGGGGACACGCCTGGCACTGCGGGATCTGAGTCCCTCTCGGCGTAGTGTGTTACTGATGGTAGCCTTTGTTACTTTGGTCCCAGCTTTCTTCAGGTCATTCACCAGGTCCCTCCGTGTAGTTCTGGGATTTTTGCTCACTGTTCTCATGATTGTTTTGACCCCATCGGATGAGATCTTGCGTGGAGTCCCAGATCAAGGGAGATTATCAGCGGTCTTGTATGTCTTGCTCCCACAGTTGATTTATTCACACCAACCTGCTTGCCTATTGTAGCTTCACTCTTCCAAGCCTGGTGCAGGTCCACAATTTTCTTCCTGGTGTCCTTCAACAGCTCTTTGGTCTTGGTCATGGTTGAGTTTGGAGTCTGACTGTTTGAGGCTGTGGACAGGTGTCTTTTATACAGATAACGAGGTCAAACAGGTGCCATTAATACAGGTAACGAGTGGAGGACAGAAGAGCTTCTTAAAGAAGTTGTTACAAGTCTGTGAGAGCCAGAAATATTGCTTGTTTGTGGGTGACCAAATACTGTTTTTCCACCATGATTTACAATTACAGGTACTCTTATAGTTGAAGTGTATCTATGATGACAATTGCAGACCTCTCTCATCTTTCTAAGTAGAAGAACACAATCATTGGCTGACTAAATACTTTTTTGCCCCACTGTGTGTGTGTGTGTGTGTGTGTGTGTGTGTGTGTGTGTGTGTGTGTGTGTGCATATATATATATATATATATATATATGGCGTCTGCTTAATACTGTAAATGTAAAAATGTAAGTGACATCGTATAGAAATATTTTTGTTCTACTTGACTTTTGGTGGAAACTTCCTCATTGCTCAATAAAGTTAACAGGGGCTGCTGGCTTGTGCCTGACTCTGGGCTTTTGCTAGCTTTTGCTTTATCCTCTTTACCTTTGATAGTTTTGTCATGTTAAACATACCCAGAGAGATGATGCTGTTTTAAAAGTCTTATTACATTTGTTGTTCCGAATGCTTTTGGAGTTGTTCCCCCACAGCTTACTTTTGCTATGCATGTATTGCAAAAGTCACTGTCGCCGTCATGAGCTGCACTGCACAGAATCGGTTATGTGAGCCGATTGAGCAGTGCATTTATAAATGTGGCATTTCTTGTTTCCAGAGAATCAGCATGGATACTGTGAAGATTTCTATATGTAATAAGAGCAGAATTTGTAATTAGTTTGTTGTACCTCCATATGAATTTTATGTAGTATAATATGTGTGATTTATCATTGATGATCATTCCCTGTGCTAATGCATACACTGACAACTCTCTATATTGTTACTTTAGGCTTTCTTTGAGCTGATTCAGATTTTGTGTAAATCCTGATTCAGCTACTGTGGCATGTATTTTTCACACTGCATGTTGTTTTTTTCTGTCACCACTGCAGCATCAGCACCTTCAGGGTGTTTTTGTGCCTACACTAAACTTTTGCTTTGTATTGTTTTGTTTTTAGTTCAAGCATCTATAAGGATGAGGAGGTAGGACTGCTGGGACCCGTAGAGTGGAGACAAGATACACGATCCAGTACACTTTCAACACGAATGAGAGTCTTCCAGTACTGAAGGAGGATGAATGTAAGAAGCTTGTCCCTTCTGGGTGAACTGGTGGCAGTAAGGAGGAATAGGAACATGGCATGGATGTGGTCTCTGCAGCTGCTATGTAGCACATCTGTGCTGTGGGCTTATCCCATCACACCTCCTCTGGATTTGGATGTGACTCCAAGGACTACTGTTCTTTTCAAAGGTATGAACCACATTTCTGGGATGAAGGCTATGCTCCTCACATTTACACACTCATAACTCTACATATGTCAAGTCACACAAGACTACAACATATATCTTTTTCTAGAACCTGTTCTGTTGATGTATAAAGCCTGATTTACGTTTAAAGAGTTCTGACAAATTTTGATTTGGGGTGTTAAAAGTTCTGAGACCTCTTCTGAGAAACGCTATTGGAACCTCGGGAAATGGCATTAAAACAAAGTCCAAATGATTGCCTTAATTGTTGTTACTTTTTTTTTTTGTTTTTTTTTTTTATGTATGCCATATGTCATATTTTTTGGGTCATATTTAATATATAAAATGTGAACAAAACTTAATTTTACAGAATATGCACACATTTTTGCATAAGATTGTATACAAGCTATACTGAATATTATATTACATGCCAAATTAGTACATCACCAGTAGCATCATTTACTTTTACAGTGTGCTGTTTAGTACGAAATATTAGGTACGGTATTTCCAACACCGTGTTAGGTAGTTGCATTCCCTACAAATCTTCTCCTTCTACAAATCTACCCTTGTTAGGGGTTGCAACAGTGGATCTTCCTGATCAGCATGTTGGATTTGGCACAGGTTTTATGCTGAAAGTCCTTGCCCACAAATCCCTCCACAATTTGTCTGGGCTTGGGATCAACACTGCGAGTGAACAGACATGTGAACACCCTAGTCGCAAGGCATTTTTGTCATGCACACTCACACTGGGACACTTTGGAATGAATGAGAAAACTGGAATACTCAGAGAAAAAACATGCTGACATGGGAGAACATACAAACTCCACACAGGTGGAGTCCAGACTGATAATCAAACCAGTGATCTCTGAAGCTGAGAGGTGCCAGCACTAACAACTTGTGACACCATGCTACTTATGTTGTTTGCTACAGATATTGGAGCTATATTTTGATTTCCAGATTCAAGGTGGTAGCATCATTCTTTTTTAAATCAAGACTGTTTAAATCAAACAGGTTATGTCTTTTCTGATGACTGGTTCCACATAAAAACAATGCTAAGGGGCCATAACTTATGAAACCAGTGTTAAGGGAATGTATTAGTGTCTTCCTCAGCATTCTCGAGGTGGCACAATTCACATTTCTGTTACATTATGTGGGATTGTATTTGGATAGACAGCTAAAAATGCAATTTTAAATACTGCTATTGCTTTTACTTGTTTGCTAGCTCAGACCACAAGTCCCAGATATGACATCAAACAAATTTTGTTTAATAGCTGAATATCCTGGCTTTGTGAAGCATACCTCAAACAAATTAAATTCATTTATTTTAGATCAAGATGGAATCGTTTAGTTTTGAGGAAAAATTATGAAAATTTCAACCAAAAATACCTGTTTTTCCTATTTCTGTGGTGTTTATGAAAGCCTGTATCTTCTGAGGCATTAACTTCCCTAACAAAAGAACGGTAACACCTTGAGGGGCACAAACCTCATGAACTCAGTCAGAAGTAATGCTTTAGTAATGTGTAACATTCATATTCTACCTTAATTGCTACATGGATTCATATATTGCTCATGCATGACACATGCTCACTACATGCATAGTCACGATGACTCATGATGTATTATATGTATGAAAGAATGATTACCCACTTGTTAAGAACTGCATGAATTAATGCTGTTTCATGTACAATCATGGTAAAGCGTTACACGAAAAACATTATTCTACAACCCCAAATCAGAAAAAAGTTGGGACAGTATGAAAAATTTATATAAAAACACAGTGTGTCTTATATTTACTTTGACGTATTTCATTGCAGACAGTATGAACCCAAGATATTTCATGTTTTGTCTGGTCAACTTCATTTCATTTGTGAATAAACATACATTCCTGCATTTCAGGCCTGTAACACATTGCAAAAACATTGTTGGGACAGTAAAACATTTACCACTTTGTAATGTTGTGATTCCTTTTCACCCCACTTGATTTAGTGTTTCAGGTGTTCTTTTGTCCCATCCTTCCTGCAAATGCGTCTTAACGCATTTTTTGTTTCAACATTTTCCTCACATTCTCTATTGAGGACAGGTCAGGACTGCAGGCAGGCCATTCCAGTACTCCTACCCCCTTCATCCGCAGCCATGCCTTTATAATGTGTGCAGCATGTGGTTTTGCATTGTCTTGTTGAAAAATGCACGGACGTCCCTGGATGTTTTGAAGGCATCATATGTTGCTCGAAGATCTCAATGTACTTTACTGCAATAATGCTGCCATCACAGAAATGTGAATGACCTCTGCCAAGGGCATTGAAACAGCCCCATACCATGACAGACCCTGGCTTTTGGACTTGTAGCTGATGAGTCACATGGTGTCCATTTTTCCAAAAAAGATCTTCAATACTGATTCCTCTGACCACAATACATGAGAAGGAGAGAAGTCGGTGCCTCTTCTGGACATGGTTAACATGAGGCCTTTTTGATTGTAACTCTGTATTGTAGTGCTTGAAAAAGGTTTGATTAAGTAATCTCTTGCCCGTGTGGTTCTATCAGCTATTGCTGAATGATGGTTCTTGATGCAGTGCTGTCTGAGTGATCAGAGATTCAGTTTAGGCTTGTGCTCTTGCCCTTTATGCACTGAAATTCCTTGAATCATTTATTGATATTATGCGCTGTAGAGGGAAAAATATGCAAAATTCCTTCAAATCTTTCTTTGAGGTACATTTGTTTTTAAACATTTCAATAATTTTCTCATGCATTTGTTGACAAACTGGAGATCCTCTGGCCATCTTTGCTCATCAAAGATTCAACCTTTTTTTAATTCATTGCCTCGGTCCCAACTTTTTACAAAATGTGTTGCAGGTCTGAAGTACAGGAATGGATGTTTATTAACGAATGAAATGAAGTTGACCAGAAAAACATGAATTATATCAGGTTTATACTGTGTGAAGTGAAATAAAAGTCAAAGTAAATGTAAGCAAACACTGTGTTTAAAAAAAAAAAAAAAAAAAAAAAAAAAAGAGCAAACATTTTTTAAATATGCATTTTCAATAACTTTTTCTGATTTGGGAATGCACATCAAGCTTGTTCCAACTTTCTCAATTAGCAATTGACAGTGTGGAGCCTTGTCATCGTCCTTGACATTTTCAGATTCATTGGTAATGTCATGATGATATACCTTTTCTGAGGAACATTAGCTTTAACATTTATGCATTATCATCCTGAAAAATCCTAATCACCACCAAACCTGTTTTCTAATAAAGGAATGAGAAAAGTTTAATATTTCAATGTATATCTGTACACTGACTGAGGTACTTAAGTGAATCTGGTGTGTATTCCCATATCAAAAGTGAGTGGGCATGTTTGTTTGTCAGTTTGTGTTTCATTACAAAGGCACCAGACAAGTTCTAGCATCATCTCCTTGGCCTGTGCAGATTCGTGCTTCAACACAATGTCACATTCATCCAGTTCACACTTAATTTTTGCTTCTCTTTAGTGAGCTGTACCCTTGTTTACTTCAGTTTGTTTTAGTGTTGGTTGTCGTTTGGCTTTTCTCTGTGTATCCCATTTCATTTAGGTGATTTCTTACAGTTCTGTCACAGGCATTGACTCCTATTTCTGCCCATTTGTTTTTCATTTGATTTGTCACAAAGCCAGTCTGTTCTGCCATCAAACACAGACTGTCTTGTTATTTGATTATTTACTATTATTTTAAAATGTGTGGTAAACGTCCTCAAAGTGTTCTGAATTTTACCAGCGGTTGTAGAGACCACTTAGTTGATGGACAGTTAGAACGTTCATATTGTTAAGGTAATCTTGCATTTCTGTCCTGCAGTTCTCATGTGAATATGGTATTTCCAGCTGTAGGTTTATGACCATGGATCCTTATGGATGACGACAGCACTCTTTCACATATAGCACATAGAGCAGAATCATATGTATTAAGGTATTATGACTAAACAAGTCTCAAGGCTTCCTTTTATTTCCAGTTTGGAGTTACATAAGCATGGAGAGGCTGGGATGTGAACAGAGGGGCATGTTTAATTTCAAAACATACAATGAGAACAAATCTTTCCAAGGCCTGACACGGTCAGTCCACAAAGGGCAATAATACAGAGTTGCAAATGGTACAGGACTTTTTAGAATGGGTTGTCAGTCAGTGAGTGCAGGAAACAGAATATATCTGTAGACATGCACACTGGCCTATATCTTTTCTGACATGTCCTTCTCAATGAAAATCTGTAGTTTTCATAATAAGAAACCTATGGCCTTTGACCTGGCATGCTAAATCACCTTTTCTGTTTTTGCAAGGCTGGTAATGAGCGGTTTTCATGGTGATGCAAGTACTCTGTGTTTTCATGTACTGCAAGTGTGCGCATGTAATCTAATCTACTATCATTCAACTCTGATATTCCCACACATTATGCCTTTTGTCCATTTTACCCCCTCCATATCACACCTTCTCCTGAGGAAGAGTTTCTTAGCAACTTGTCAAGTATAAAAAGCAGCAGATGGCATCCAGGCCTTTCCAGCTGTCCCATTTAATCATGAAGGAAGTTGTCCAAATTTAAAAAGGCCATAATTACTTATACAAACTTTGATTCTCTGCCAATTCATGGCTATATTCAGAGGCATAAACAATTGATAGAGAATATATATTCTGTCTTATTATTGTTGTTATTGTTATTATTATTTTCACCAGTGTCTTTAGTCAAATCCTGGCAGTTTTATTTCATTTGGCTATTTTGAAAATACACATTCTGATGCAAGTAATTTGCCAATTTTTTGATGAAGCTGAGATTTGGTGATATTTTTTTATTTTAATTTTTTTTTACTGCATGTTGAAGTGGCTTGAATTCGTCTACTTTTTCATGTCAGCCAAACATTCTGCATAAGCTGCTGCAGATTCATTGGTTCTATGGTTCGACAACATCCAAAATGTTCTCTATTGGATTGAGATATGGTGACTATGGAGGCCATTTGTGTACAGTGAACTCCCTTTCATGTTCAAGAAACCAGATTGAGGTAATCTGAGCTTTGTGACATGGCACATAGAAGATGGGTACAATGTGGTCATAAAGGGTTGGACATGGTCAGCAACAATACTCAGGTAGGCTTTGGTGTTTAAATGCTCAATTGGTATTAAGGGGCTCAAAGTGTGCCATGAAGGTATCCCCCACACCATTACACCACCACCACCATCCTGAACCGTTGATACATGGCAGGATGGATCCATGCTTTCATGTAGTTTACGCCAAATTCTGACCCTGTCATTTGAATGTTGCAGCAGAAATTGAGACTCATCAGACTAGCTAACATTTACTCAACCTTTTATTGTTCAGGTTTTGTGAGCCTGTGCGAGTTTTTGCCTGCTTTGTCTGTTCATGGCTGACAGGAGTTTTGCCAGGTTGGCCATTCTCCTATGACCTCTATCATGAACAAGGCATTTTTGCCCAGAGAACTGCAGCTGATGAGATATTTTCTCTCTTTCAGGATATTCTCTCCATATTTTCTCTATTCTCTGTAATTAGTAGGTCAGCAGATTCTGAAATACCCAGACTAGTCCTTCTAGCACCAACAAACATTGCATGTTCAAAGTCACTTAAATCACCGTTCTTTTCCATTCTGATGGTCGGTTTGAAGTCTCGTCCATGTCTACATGCTTAAATGCATTGCATTTCTGCCATCTGATATACGTTAGATATATACTATTCCGAGCAGTTGAACAGATCTACCTAATACAGTGCCCGGTGAGTGTATATCTTACTTGTATACTACATATATTGCAAAGCTATATGAGGAGCTGGAGTGTAGCAGTATTGACTAAACGGCCAAGATGCTGTACACATGCAGTACTGTTGTTCTGGAAAAGTTCCTAAAACTGTGCATGGTTCACATCCAATGGAGCACAGATTCTTGTCAGCGCTCTGCTCACACATATCACCACGGAAGCCAAACGACTCCTGCAGATGCTACATTTGCTGTTAGCTTCTCTCTTGCTGACTCATCTCTCTGCACACTGATCATCCTAATGCAGTGTGCTAGGTGCTATTCTGAGGAGGGATTATGTCCCTTTCAGGGGTGTGCTTCGAATACTGTAAGTGTTTGAATTTGCACTCCGTGACATAGAACTTTGTATACCTCTGATGAACTAGTAGAGGGTTAGTTTGATGTAAGAGTTTACACTTGCTGCCTTTTTAGAGCAGTTTAATAAATATTTCAAGGATGATTTGCTGTTGATTGCAGATTTCTTCAAAGTGTCTGCTCCGCTCACTGCCACTGGCATTTGTGGCTCAGGAGATTTTACTTAGCCAGTAAGAGACTCCCACAGGTGTTTCTCAGCCTGCCCAATCTGCCCAATTCTGTGTTAACACAGAAGACCATGTTCATATCAACATCGTTTCGATGGGCGCCACCCCCATGGATTGCTGGGAAAGCTCCGATTCCCATGCTCCCACTCCATCTCGAGTGAACTCATTTGAATGGTTCTGCTGCCACAAACTTTGTGTTCAGTCCTGCATTGAAGTGCAAGGATGCTAGACAGCAGGCTTCTGTTTAGGAGGACAGCGCTGCAGGTTGCGTGGCTGGATGCTCACCTCTGCAACTCGCTACTGCACCAGCATTCAAGCCTCTTGTCTTTGCTGGTTTTGCGTCTCTAAGTGTGGATGATGTGAGACAATTTGTTCAGGTGTTGCGAGATATTGTTGCAGCTCAGCTATTAATTTTGGACAGCACTAGCGTTGAGTGGTATGACCAGGATACCATGGTATTCAAAAATGGAGACGGTATTTAAAAAATGTGGCGATTTACCTACTCCAAACACTGCTTGAGCAGTCAAGAGACCGCTTGAGTCCTCAGAAAAGGACGATGTTATTGGCACAATGGTTGCTAGATGGCGCAAAATACATAGGTTACAAGATCAAGATCAATACAATGCTCATTTCGTGTTTATAATCAGTGTGGTGAGGTTGTTAGATTAGAACGTTTTTTTTCTTTTCCATTTTTCAGCATACTGTTCTGATTACTACTTTATTTGTGGCAACCATGTTTCAAAGGTATACATTATGAACACACTATAAACCAGACCTGAGTGGTACTGGAGAAGTAGGATGTTTTGGTTTATAAATTATTGGTTGCCATGAAATTATTGCTTGATGTATTTGACATATTATTCACATATATTCACATACGATTAGTAAATTATATATAATTTATAGCTTTCAGTATCTCAGAAATGCTATTGTGAATACATTGATTGTAACTGCCCCAATTATGCCTTCATATCTCCTTTAGTCACCTGCCAATTGCCCAGAAAGGGTGTTGTATTGAATATCATTGTAATAATGCACATCCCAAACACCCTCCCAATAGACTCTCATTTGTTTCATGTCTGAAACCATAAGTCAAACCACGAGTAGCATATTGTGTTATTCCTTAACACCTGCTATTCGTTGCCTGTTTTGTGTGGAAAGAGGATGTTTGACATTTATGTACTGTATTGTTTGTCATCATTGTCCCATCGTATCGGAATACCGTTTGTCTGAGGAAGGTATGTCCATACCACCCAACCCTAGACAGCACACTACCATTTTTGGACCGTTCTTATTGTGGCAGTGATGTGTTAATTCAGGCAGTAGAGATTGGAGACATTTGTGTGCCTCTGCATAATGTGTAATTGCAGGCTAAAGAGTTATTTTGTCTTATATTGTAGAAATCACTGTTTATTCACAGTTCCCAGTCAGTGGTGATTTTGGGAAAAGACCTAGCAAGTACAAAGATATGCACTATACTTTACTCCTGAACTCATTTCTACTCAAAAAGAGGGTTCTTCCTTCGTTCTGTATTTCTAGTCTGTGTTGGGTAAATCAGAGAAAAATTCTGTCACTGACTAGGCTATGTAAGAAGTTGAAATATTTGTCTTCCCAGATTAAGAAAGAGATTGTTGTGGTCGTTAACAAGCTTCTTTTGTTGTTTGGATGTCTTTGTCTTGGAGCTTGTTCATTGAAGGGGTTGCAGTGACGTGTTTGCCATAGTATAGGTTGCTGACGGCATGTGTGGTTTTCCATGTGTTTGGAGCCTGCACGTGGAAGCGTTAGTGTTGTTCTTTGTGCTTCTTGTTCCTCAAACTCTCTTTGAAAACTGCAGGTGCCCAAACATTAGCACGTGTGCTGCTGCTGGCTGCTACAATGCTCTGTGTTGGGTGTGTCAACCTAAACTGACGTGGCTGTAACGCTATTCCAGCCACAGATTGGTTTGGCGTGGCACTGTTTTCATTATCATTGGCTTTTCGTGTTGTATTTCATAACATTGCTGGAATGGGTTCTATCGATGTTGTATCGACTATGTCTAGCAGTTCTATTGAGAAAGATGTGATATGGGCTAATAACCCTATCCCTGATATTCGTGAAGGTCAGACATGAGCGCACAAACTCCCATAATGTGGGGACATATGAATGCTCAATAATGTGAACGATCTTTTGCAGTCAATGTATTATTGTTCATTCATTTGAAAATACATTGGTTTTATAAAGTGAATGAACATTTTTCTTTTAACATATAAAAAAAGAATAAATATTCTTCATTTTCTATTTTGCCTTGAAAGTTTGAAAATTGAAATGATAACCTGACATGGACCTATATATTAAAACCTGCAAAATTTTAACACAACATCTTAAATATTGAAAGTCAAAAAGAAGTGACCCCATTTTATACTGTGTATTGTTATATATGTACTATGACATACAAGCTTATCGCTAGCCAAAACAGTCAGACAAATATGCCAATCAGTGTTGGTGATAAAGTTTAATAAGTGTTGGAAAATGCACACACTGCTTAATGTGTGATTGCTGAACACCTGTAACATAACAAATGCAGTCAAAACATGCCTTTTCATTTAGTCATTGGTTCACTAATTAATTGCATTTTTGTTTCTAGAAGAAATTGGTATTCGGTATTTAAAGCAGTTTTTTTTCTCTCAACAATTGTATGAATTAGTTGTGTGTTAATTATAAATGATGTCCCTTGTTCTTAGGTTCAGAAGGACCTCATGAAAATGCAGATTGTATTATTATTCTTATAGTTCATATTTTCTAGTCAGTGAAACTGTTTGAGGTATTGCTTAGTACTCCAACTTCTGTCGGTGTGAGTCAGCATAACTAGGTTCCTTGTTCTGGGTGTAGTAATTAATAGGTTAAGCTTGGGGAACAGCCCGTGTTGTGGGTAAAGTTAATTATTAAGTCTGAGTGGGCAGCAGTTTATTCCACAGTATGTTTAGAAGAGCCACAACACCAGCCAGTGCAGTGCAAACAGAATACAGAGTCTACCACAGGCTATAAACAAATGCACACATTACTTCTTCAGATATCAAGGACCTGCTGATGAATGTCTGTAAATAAATGCTAAACTGTAATGTCAGAATGAGCACTGTGTTATCCCTTGGTTCTGGTCCTCATGAAACGTTCACAGATGTTTACTCAGTAAACAGTCCTTTCAGACAACACATGCTCTGTGTGCGCTCCCTCTATCTCTTTTTGTCTGTCCTTCTTTATTAGATTTACATCTTGACAAATTTGGGGTATAAAGCAGTGTTAGTTGCTGTTGTCTGATATATGAATTTGTCTTTCTTTCAATTTATCCTCAACACAAAAACACATACACATTCACTTGCAGATGTCAACACAGTGAGAAGCTGAATTATGTCTTGGATCTTGTTGTGGTTAGCTAATTAAACAGTGCAGTCAGGGCTGTCACTACATGTGTGTATGAATGACTTGTCCTTTTTAAAACCCACAAATGAACAGTTGGAAAGAAACTGTGGAGATTGTAAGCACAGTGCAAAAATACTGGCCAATGTTATTGAATGTTTTGTCCTAAATGTTTGTTAATGTATGGTTCGACATTGTTTTACAGTATTACCTAGTGAAAACATTCTGTTCCATTCTTGACTGGTAATAAGAATCGGTAGTAAGTAATTGAAGTGCAAATCAGCATTTCTTGTGGTAGCTGACAGGAGAGGTAATCATTTGTGAAATATTGGATGTCATTTGTTTTATGTAACATTCTGGTAACAAATCATAATTGAGCAGCCTCATAACTAATCGAGCAGCCTGGGAACTTGAAGGATTGGGATTAAACAGCTGTGTCGCCATAAGAAACCCACTTGTTAATGAGGCTAACTGGTACGAAATGCTTTAATCTGATAGCGAGCATAAAGATTCGACTCTGAGACAATGGAAAATGGTTATGTAGTCAAATTAATCCAGATTAACCCCATTCCAGAGTGATGGGTACATCATTGTAAGAAGGGAACTGCGTGAAGCGGTGCATGCATCATGCATAGTTCCCATTGCACAAGACCCTGGAGCCAGTGTTATGATCTGGGCTTGCTTTAGTTGGTCAGTTCTAGGCTCAGCAACATTATGTGGCAATAAAATGAAGTAAACTGAGTACCTTAATGTACTAAATGATCTGTTTATTCAGTCGGTGGATTTTTTTTTTTTCTTCCCTGGTGGCACAGGCATATTCCAGGATGACGATACCAAGATTCAAGGCTGACCAAGGCTCAAGTTGTGAAGGTGTTGTTCTAGGAGCATGAGGAATTGTTTTCACACGTGAAGTGGCAACCACAGAATCTTTAAATAAACCCCATTGATAGTCTTTGAGATGTGCCAGTCAAGACTTTAGGGAGAGGTTTGACTGTCCTTATGTCAATCATCAGTCATGCCGATCTCAGCCCACACTTAATACAAGTTTGGACTGAGATAAATGTTGTGATATTGCATACGTTTGCCGAAACAATGCTACGGAAGTTTACAGTGTAACTAAACCTGAAGGCAGTTCAACTTTTTTTTTGTTTTGGCCAGGCAGTGTACACTACTTGGCAAACACTATGTGAAGAATTCATGGGTTGGTTGTTGATGTTCCATGGGGGAAAAACACTTACGATAAATCACTTAATTCTTCCTACAGAATAAGGAAACTGAGCTACTTCATTGTTTCTTTTTTGCTTCACTATTGCATCATAGTTGTGAACTTTGTATTCATTTGGGCATGTTGTGAAATGTGTCGTTGACCCACTTTTCTGAAGTATTTTGTTTAAATAATGTTTGTAGCAGAATCTGAGTGTGCACATGGTGTGGTGCATGATGATAGTGTGTTTGAGTCAGAGTTGGATATGGATATAGCAGTTGAATACGTAAAACACTTTGAGCTGCTTTGTGTATGAAAGGTGCTAGATACAGTGGTGCTTGCAAGTTGTAAACAATTCAGAATTGTTTACATTTCTACATAAATAGAAATGTACTGTGGTAGCCTAGCGGTTAAGGTACTGGACTATGTACCAAAAGGTCCAGGGTTCAAGATCCACCTCTGCCAAGCTGCCATGGTTGGGTCCTTGAGCAAGGCCCTTAACTCAAAGTGCTTGGATTGTAAAACTGTATAAAGTGTAACTCGCTCTGGAAAAGGGCGTCTGCTAAATTCTGTAAATGTAAAATAAATGTCACCTAAAACAACATTAGATTTTCTAAAAGTAGAAATGGAGACAGTTAAACATGAGATAAACATATTTTACTTGGTCATTTGTATATTTAGGAAGCTGATCCAATATTGTGTCTGTGAGTAGAGGAATTTACACACATGATGACACTTGGCTATTCCAAAACAATAACTATAGTATTCTTTAAATATGTTTTAGTGGAACCACTTCTGTGCTTACGGTTACTGTTTTGCTGCATGACCCATATTCTCTTCAGTTCACATGTACAGATATTCAGTTCACCTACAGATGTCCTGACAGTTTTGTTTTAGAATTTTCAATTATAATCAATAATTCATTATTCCAGAAAAAAGGGTTCACAAACTTTTTACTGTCGCATTACTTTAAAATGATGATGGTGGTAATCTAAAAAGCCCAATGTTAGCTGGTGGGTACTGTGCAGGCAGTGTACACTTTTTTGTGGGTGTAAAGTTTCACAGTGCACACACATGCCCGCACCATTGTAGAGGTTTAAACAAGAGATTAGACGATGTACAGCATGTTACAACATGCTAGTTTTACTGAGAGAGAAACTGTTTAAGAAGATGAGTTTTGTGGAGTGATACCTAGGTAAAGCTGAGAGCAGTGTTAGCAGTACGTGATTAAAGCATGCTGTTTATTCTTTTTTTCTGTCTTTTTCTAAACCTGACTCCATATCTGTCTGGCTCTGCTAAAGAGTATTACTAAAGCGTTGTATGATTTGTACCCTCATTGAATTTAAAGATCTTCCTGACATGAACATCCACACAGGAGAGTAGTATATAACACAGTGTCAACACAATAGTCTGAGTTAATTTGCATACACAATGATATTCCAAACATCAGAAACCAAGATGTTAGCAGATAGCTTGATTTTAGCCCAGTTTATTGGGTTATTCAACATATGTAGTAGTCTCTTAATTAGATTTCTTTAACTGTGCTTGAGTGGAAACACGCTTATGCCTATACATGTTATTAAGTATTGTAGAAGCATTATCAATCATCAAGGCTTTTTTAGTACAATACTTTATTTAGTACGTACTATTTAGTGCAGTAGTCTGTGAATTGAGATGCAGTATCTAACTTTAGATTTAAATGAAGTAGGACCGCATTGTGTATGATTTAACACCAAGACTAAAAATATGTATTTAAAAGCTTAAGTGACTTGGTTATAATAAAAAAAGAATTGTTTTTATTTGTAAGAATAAAATGATGGCAAGGCAGTGAGGGCCAAAAGTCTGAACCAGTAATGAAAATGTTTGTTCTGCATTTTTCTGAGATTTATAATAAGGGTTTTCATTACAAATCATATAATCAGCAGCAATAATTTTGAATATCTGTCATTGTCCTTCACAGTCACCTGACTCTTGAGTATTTGTTAGGAGACTTGAAGACACATAAAGCCAAGCATTCAGTAACTTCAGAAGTTGCCCTTTGGCTTATTATGGGATAACATGGATCGTCAGACTTTCTAGATTTTTCTCTAACTTTTCTCTGAAGTTATTATGCTGGTTATGATTTGTATTCAAAACACTGCATTGAGTTCAGAATGTGCAGAAGATGTGCATACTCTGTATTTCATGAAAATGGAATGATGCTATGCTTATTAGCACTACACTTATTGAAATAGATTCATAATTAGCTTATTGAACTCGATTAACAATTAAAAACATTACCTCCTACATACTAGAAAATGTAATTAAACTACAGCTTCATTACAAATAAAGCCAGTACTGAAAGATTATTGAATGAATCGGTAGTCCCTAGGTTTTTTCATCAGCTACTGTAGTGTTTTAAATGATTTGAACATAACAGTCGAGTTTGTGTAATGAATTATGAAATTCAGTGTTGTTCATTAGCGGTTCTCTGTTTTTTGTATTATTTTGAGCTGGTCAGCCAGTTTGGATGGATGACCCAATCTGGGCAAGGTGTTGGTGGTGCAATACACTTTCCACTTCTTTATAATGCACTGAACAGTACTCACAGGGATATTTGTGTTGCTATGCACTTTTAGTAGTGGAATTCTCAAGGAACAGCTGTTTTTATTATGAAGTAATTAAAACCATGAGAGTTAATATCAGGTGTCAGTTTGTTAGCCTGGTGTGTGATCTAGAAGGGCTGATTACTTATCCAAGCCAGGTGTTGTACTAATTAAATTATAATAATTTATCAGAATTTAAGTGTTTTTTAATGTTTTACGTTTTATATTTTAATGCAGTTGGAAAAGATTAGACTTTTTTTTTCATTTTCATGGTATTGTGTGTCAAAGACAAGGATTTCAATAGGGTGTGATGATTTTCTATAGGCACAGAACAGTTTTATATAAATTGTGGTAAAGTTTTCTGTGTTAGTTTATCAGTTGGCAGATACATGATTAAAAATAACAGTAGGTGGCCCTACTGTACTGACTCATTTGTGTAGACAGTTTTTTGTTAGCAATGTCAAATTACTTGCAGTTATTGTGTGCATATAAAGACACTCCCTGCAGCTTAAATGTGACAGGTTCAAAGAAATGGTCCTCCTCCCCAGTAAAGCTACAAATGTTGGGCAGTGTCAGGGCATAATTGTTAGACACACCTTATGTTGGAAATTCCAAATCTCAAGATCCTAAAACTCTATTTGGTTCAAATGGATTCATTTCTAAAATTGATCTTGCACTAGAAGTGTTAAATAAGAAAAATACTTAAGTATAATGGGGCATTACTGTATTTTAACTTGTAATGGTAGAGCTGCAGTTTTACATATTTCCCTTTTAATATTTTGGTTGAATGAGTTTATACGATACATTTGCTATTAAATTAAATGTATTAATATCCTGTTTGTCACTGTTTAGCACTTTTAACACTGTTCCAAGAACAAGTGAAAATAAACATGACTGAAATGACTCATTTGTGTGCTATGATGAGCTGTATTTGATTCTCTTTTGTTCTTGAGTGTACACAATTACTTTATATAGAGTAACTAATCTTATACACTAACTATATACAAGTTTTGGGCACAGAATTTGTGGTTATTTTAAGTCTTCTGCATTAGTTTATCAATGGGAGATGTATTTTTAGGTTTACAAACATTTGCAAAACATTAAATACTACAGTGTGTTTTATTTATTTATTTATTTATTTATTTATTTATTTATTTTTCTGTGTTGTGAAAGAAAGTAATATGGTAATTAACAGGACATTTTTCTGGGCATATAGCTCAGTGCATGATTAAACAAATCCACCAAGTGCTTCTGATTAATGACATTATGTGCAGTCTGTGGAAGGTTGACTGTTGACACTGGTAGGCTATAGCAGTTTCATCTTACAATTGTACGTCATGGCAAGAGTGAGTACAGTAACAAGGTACAAGGTGATTATCCTGCATGAGCAAGGTTTCTGCCAAGTTGAATATTTGTGGCAGATGGCACCTGGTGTTTTCAGGAGGCTGTCCAAGCTCTCTTGTACAAGCGCAAACAAACAGGCAAATCTGATTTTAAAAAACCCAGTGATCAATGGAAGACTTGAAGTACCTCTGTGGCCGGACAAAGATTTCTCAACCCCGATTTCTGCTGCACCCCTCTAGCCATGTTTTGTATACCCACTACAGTAAACTAGACCCCCTATGTACCATCACATGATACCCCCAGAAAATTTCCCTGCGCCCCAATCAATGCAGGGTGCATCCAGCCCCAAGTACTGTAGGATTTTCAAAACCGTATGATGTCTCGGCTCAGAACTAGCAAAAACCATTGGGACCCCAGTAGGATCTGCAGTCTGGAGTCTTGTCAAAAGTGGTTTTCATGGAAGAGTTGTGGCTAAAAATGACTAAGAGGGAGAATCAAAGACACAAAGTGACTCACCTATGCACAAAAAATAGTGACTGAGCTGCAGTGCTATGGCAGCCATTGCTGTGGACTGATGCAAAATCAGATATTTTTTTGCTTTTAACAGAAAGCAGTTTGTCCACTGAAGGGCTGAATAGAGCTATATGGATCAGTGTCTGTATTCAACAGAGGTTCCATACAGGTTTGTGACTGTATTTCTGCAAATTGAGTTGTTGATTTGGTCAAAAATAATGGCCTCCTCACACTGAGTAGTACAGGCAGATTTTTATCCATCATGCAGTTCTATCAGGAATCTGTCTGGTTGGTCCCATATTTATTCACCAGCAAGGTAATAACCTTAAACGCACAGCCAAAGTCATACAGAACTTTCTCCAGCAAAAGCAAGAACAGGGAATCCTACAACAGAAGACATGGCCCCCACAGAGCCCTGATCTCAACGTTATTGAGTCAGTCTCAAGTGAGACAACCAAAGTCTGCAGAAGAACTGTGGCAGGTTCTCTAAGGGGCTTGGGAAAATATACCAGCTTTTATACTAGTTTTTAAATGCTAAGAGTGGTCATAACAAATATTGATTTGATTTAAGTTTCCTCTGTTTGTAGATTGTAGAATCTATTAAATCTAATATATCGTTTCCCATTTGGCGCACACATGCAAAATGATTCAATTTATCTGAAATACTGTAAAACTTTTGTAGTGTATGACAATTATCTATTTAATTTGGAAAGGCTGTAGGTTGCTCAGTCCTCAGCCTATTTAATTTGGAAAGGCTGTAGGCTGCTCAGTATTCTGTTGATTACTTCCTTAGTTTCCTTGATCGTTTTGGTGCTTTGGTTTTGTTGGTTTCACATGTTCATCATCTTAAAGTACCAAAACAAAAACAAGAATCTCTGCATCCGTGTGTGTGTGTGTGTGTGTGTGTGTGTGTGTGTGTGTGTGTGTCGCTGGCAAATGAGATGATAAAGATGAAACTGAAGTGTCTGATGCTAAGTCTGTGCAGCTATTTGAGCAACAGTACTTTATTTGAAGTACAGGGACACCATTCACACTAAGGTGTACACAAACCAGTGCACAAACATCTCCTGTCCAAAAAGGTGTTAAACAGCTACGCACTTTGGTATGATGAAGAGTTGGTGCAAAACATTCGATATGCACCAATCAGCCATAATAATAAAACCACTGACAGGTGAAGTGAATAACATTGACAGTGTGGTGCTCGGGGCACTGTCTCCTTTCCTGGACAAACATTGTTTGGGAAAGCTTTGGAGAAACATGGCAAGAGTTCATTGTGTTGACTTGACCTCAAATTTCCAGATCTGTGGACCGTTTTGGACAATCCCATGGAGGCTCCACCTTAAAACTCAAAACTCTTAAACTCTTAAAACTCAAAAGTCTTAAAGGATCTGCTGCTAACTTCTTGGTGCCAGATACCACAGGATACCTTCAGAGTTCTTGTGTAGTCCATGCCTTAATGGGTCAGATCCTTGGTGTCACAAGGATCTGAACCATCAAGGCACGTTATGGCTAATCGTTGTGTGTATGTATACAGTTTGTCACAATTAATATTCATTTTGTGTTCATACCTTACATTAATATTAGGTCTCAGTTGGCTGATTCCATCCATTTTGTCTTCATTACATAAATCATGCCTATATACCTTTATACGTGTATACACTAGGGGCCAGACATCTGAGAACACTAGTCATAATACAATGTTTACGTTTCAAATGACCCAAAACACACCTCAAAGCTTTGCAATAACTAGATAATGACCAAAGAAGATCAAGGAGTGTTGAACGTGGCCACAGTCGCCTGACATAAATCCATTCAAGCATTTATGAGGGCCACTTGAAGACAGACATCCAGTAACATTACAAGATTTTCCTCGGAATATTGTGAATCATGCTGGGATAACATGGCAGATTTGGCACAAACATGTGGAATCATTGCCAGCTTCAGTGTGCAAAAGGAAGAGCATACTAAGAACTAATAAATTATGAAAGCTATGACTTTTTCCAAACATTACACTTTTCATTCAAATTGATATGCTGATTATATAATATGTCATTAAAACACTATATTAACTTCAAGAAGAATTCAAAATAGAAACATTTTCACAAGTGCTTTCAGTCATACACTAGTGCTTTTTTGGCTGTACTGTTGATATATTTTTGTGGTCAGTACTGTATTATGTATAAACTGGGAATAGCTAAGAGATTAACTATGGTACCTGCTTGTTTCTTTGGTGTGTGTGTGTGTGTGTGTGTGTGTGTGTGTGTGTGTGTGTGTGTGTGTGTGTGTGTGTGTGAGACCTGTGTTTGTGTGTTTTTTTTTTTTTGTTTTTTGTTTTTTTTTGTCAGAGCTGTGGGAGTGCCCTCGTTACAGTGGCTCCGCTGTGAATTACAGTACCCTGCTCCTGGAGGAGGAGGCCAGTTTGCTGTATGTGGGAGCTAGAGGAGCGCTCTACGCCCTGCAAGCCTCCAATATCTCTAGCTTAAGTAATACTGTGAGTACTCTTCTGGCCTGCTAAACACACACTTGACTGGTACTGTCAAGGTTGTAGTGGAGAAACATCTATGTATATTTTCTTATGTCAGAACAAAATGGGGTTCAGAGAAATTAAATTTACAAACCTGAAATATCAGTACCACTTTTCCCCCCCAAACATATGGATGGAGATCACACTTTGCATGTTAAGAAACTTTATTAACCATTTCCATTTGCAGATTGACTGGGAGGCACCAGAAGATCAGAAGCAGCTGTGTTTGAACAAAGGAAAAGATAACAAGGTTTGTTTATATTGTTTTAATTTGAGTACATAAGTGAAGCCTCTGGTCATCTTTTCTCACTGTACTGACAGATTTATTCTCTGTTCCAGACAGAGTGTTTTAACCACATACGATTCCTGCAGAGATTCAACAGCACCCACTTATATACTTGTGGGACTCATGCGTTTAGCCCACTGTGTACATATATTGTAAGTAGTGCTAATTTGACATTTATGCTAGTTTGACATTTGAGGTGCCATGATACTAAAATTGGCAAAATATCAATAGTCAGTATAAATTTTAATACATTTCATATCATAAAAGGAAAATCAAAGAGCAAAAACATAAATGCATAAAAACATCACAGACAGTAAAAATGCAAGCACGAGGACAGCTGTGCCACTGCAGATTTTAAGGAAAATGTTTACAGGGTAATGCATACAGGGTATCTACAGTGAAATTAGATTTTACCCATATTTAACAGTAACTAATAAATAGAAAATTAGAGATGCATTGATATTGAATTTCTTGGGCAATTTGATAACCGATTTTTAGCACATTATTATGGCCGATACTGAAGTTAAAACCTGATAATTTAACCTTTCTGCATTTAAAAAACATTCACATTATAATCCATATATGAACTCTTGTCAGTTGAACTGGATCAGTAATTCAGTTTAGCAATAAAGTGAAATAATAATAAGCAATATAACATTTAAATCAGACATGACGACTACTGTAAACATAAGGAAAAATTGTTTAATTACATTTTATTTTCTAACTTTCCTTTAAAAAGAATCTTTTTTCAGTCTTGATTTGCTACAGGCAGCAACAAGAACAATTAAATGTGTAAGTAAGCTTATGACTGAGAAGCTCCAAGAATTGACAGGATTGCAGACATAACTATACACTCAGCAACATCAAATATTTTGATTGATTGAATAACAGCCAAAATATAAAAACAAATAAATATTCATATGTAAGTATATAATAAATATGCTTATGTCTTTCAACTCTTTTAAGTTTTGTGTTTGTAGCTCTCTGAAAACATTGCTTACGTTTCATATTTTTTGTTGTTTTGTCAGGATAGCAGAGGTTTTAAGATGTCCTCTGTGTTTGAGGAGGGTCGAGAACGCTGTCCCTATGACCCCGCTAAAGGCTACACTGGCTTGCTTGTCGGTAAGGCTGCAATCAGCAGTCGGTTCACTGCATCAAAATCTGTTTTCACTTTTAAGTTATGAAATAACATGTACCTGTGTATTTAAAATATATTTTCTGTGGTATTTTATATAGTTCTTTTATTATAAAGGCTTTCTTGTCTTAAACCTGTTGTTCCTGTCAGATGGGCAAATGTACACTGCTTCTCAATACGAGTTCCGGAGCTCTCCTGACATTCGACGAAATACGCCAATCCCCATGCTAAAGACAGAGGATGCCCCCACTCGCTGGCTTTATGGTCAGTGCATCACAGAATGTGGATTATAGATCTATATTTATCATCTGTGTCTGTGTATGTCTGTGCTTGCGCATGTGTGAATGTGCGTGTGCGTATATCCATGTATATGTCCTCCACAAGTATTGGCACCCCTCGTCAAGAAGAGTAACTGGTGCATGAGCTTAATCTCACACTTTATAAAGCTCAAAATCCAACCTTAGCTAAAGTAAATTTAGTGCCACCGGTTAGAGCGGTTGCCTCACAGTTCCAGCATCCCTGGTTCGAACCCGACCTCAGAGTTCTGTGTGCATGTCCTCTGTGTCTGTGTGGGTTTACTCCGGGTGTTCCAGTTTCCTCGCACATTCCAAAGACATGCATTATGTTAATTCATTATGATAAGTATGCCCAAAATGAGTATGGCTAGTTTCTACAACCCCTGGCAAAAAGTATGGAATCACCAGTCTTGGATGAGCACTCATTCAGACATTTCATTCTGTAAAACAAACTCAGATCAAAAACATGATACAATAATAAGGTCATTCCAAAGTGCAACTTGTTGGCTTTCAGGAACACTCAAAGAAATGAAGAGAAAACATTGTGGAAGTCAGTGAATGTTACTTTTATGACCAAGCACAGGGAAAAAAATATGGAATCACTCAATTCTGAGGAAAAAAGTATGGAATCACTCAAATTGGAGGTAGAAAATAAGGACACACCCAGTCAATTTCCTTTCCCTAAATGGACACCTGCCTCAGAGCAGATCTGCTCGTTAGTCTGCAATTAAAAACACCTGAAGTCATGACACCTTGGAGGGCTGCCGGACGAAGTGGAGTGGCAAGAACCATGGCTCCAACAAGAGAAATGTCTCTTGAAACAAAAGAGAGGATTGTGAAACGTCTTGAAGAAGGTAACTCTTCACGCATGGTTGCTAAAGATGTGGGCTGTTCACAGTCAGCTGTATCCAAGATATGGACCAAATACAAACAGCATGGAATGGCTGTTAAAGCCAAGCGTACTGGTAGACCAAGAAAGACATCAAAGCGTCAAGACAAACAACTTAAGGTCATTTGTCTTGAAAACCGAAAAAGTACAACTACAGAGATGAAGCATAAATGGGAGGAAGCTGGAGCCAATGTATGTGACTGAACCATTAGAAATCGGCTAAAGGAAATGGGATTTCAATACAGGAAAGCTAAAAGAAAACCATCATTGACACCTAAACATAAAAGAACAAGACTGCAATGGGCTAAGGAGAGGCAATCATGGACTGTGGATGCTGGATGAAAGTTATCTTCAGTGATGAGTCATGAATCTGCATTGGACAAGGTGATGATGCTAGAACTTTTGTTTGGTGCTGTTCCAGTGAGATTTATGAAGGCCTGCCTGAAGAAAACAACCAAATTTCCACAGTCCTTGATGATATGGGGCTGCGTGTCAGGCAAAGGCACTGGGGAGATGACTGTGGTTAATTCTTCTATCGATACACAAGTTTACATTGAGATTTTGGACAGTTTTCTCATCCCTTCAGTTGAACAGATGTTTGGAGTGATGAAATAATTTTCCAAGATGACAATGCATCTAGGGCAAAAACAGTGAAGGCATTCCTTGGAGAAAGACACATTCAGTCGATGTCATGGCCTGCAAATAGTCCAGATCTCAACCCAATTGAAAACCTGTGATGGAAATTGAAAAAAATGGTCCACAAGAAGGCTCCGACCTGCAAAGCTGATCTGGCAACTGCTATCAAAGAGAGTTGGCACCAAATTGATGCAGAATACTGTTTGTCACTCATCAAGTCCATGCCTCAGAGACTGAAAGCCGTTATAAAAGCCAAAGGTGGTGCAACTAAATACTAGTGATGTATTTTGAATGGTCTTTGTTTATCTGTTGTGCTGATTCCATACTTCTTTCCCTGTGCTTGGTCAATAAAAGTAACATTCATTGACTTCCACAATGTTTTCTCTTCATTTCTTTGAGTGTTCCTGAAAGCCAACAAGTTGCACTTTGGAATGACCTTATTATTGTATCATGTTTTTGATCTGAGTTTGTTTTACAGAATGAAATGTCTGAATGAGTGCTCATCCAAGACTGGTGATTCCATACTTTTTGTCAGGGGTTGTATATATTGTTTTGTCTATTCTGAATAGCCATTGATGCTAAAAGTGAAGTTAAGTAAGCAAATAAACAAACGATAGATTGCCGCCCTGTCTAGCGTTGGTCCTTACTTGCGCTCTGTGCTGCCGGCTAGGCACTGGCTTTCCCACAACACTGACCAGGATTAAGCGGATAAAAAAAAAAAGAATGAATGAATGACATATGCCACAATATTGGCATACATTTTTCTGGCTTGGATAAAGGGGCCATCTTTTTGTTGCTGAATTTGCTGCATTTTATTTTGTCTGTGTTTGGTTCTTTGCAGAGGCTGATTTTGTGAGTTCAGCACTGGTGAAGGAGAGTGTGACTAGCGATGAGGGAGATGATGATAAGATCTATTTCTTCTTCACGGAGAAGAGTCAGAAACACACCCCGTATTTCAGCCATAGCAGGGTGGCCCGTGTGGCTCGTGTTTGTAAGGTATAGCATAAAGTATTTGTATCATAATACTATGATTAGAGTGTGGAAACTATAATAGTGAAAGGGAAACCCTTTTTACTAAAGAACGTGCAGCGTTTATCAAAATTGATTTAGTTAAATGCTGTTTTAAAAAAAGAACAAAAGTTTGTTTTTGTGTTTGATTTGCTTGGTCACCAGAATAAGTTGAATAGGAATATCTGTTGGTATGTTGCTGTGAATAAGTGTTAGCACACTAAAATGTGAGAGTATGTAGTTGTTTCATCTCTCTCATACAAGGTGTTTTTTTCCTAGACAAACTGTATTCCCTATAAGCCGTCTCTCCAAAACACATGCCGTTCTTAGTTCTTGTAGGCTTACAGATCTCACACGCTGATTATTGGCATAGTATTTCTTTCTTTATTAAAGGATTTCTTTATCCCTCACATTAATGCCCTACATCTCTAGCACTTAGTGTGGTGACAGGTAGTAGGTGTCCCTCACTCAGTAGAGACTTTTTAGGCTGTGATTCAGTGTATTCAGTGATTCAGACCCCATCAGGAGGTTGGCACAGTGTGCTGTGATTGGTAGCCATTTGGCTGATTATTTAATGTTGCACTTCCAATGATGAATCCATGAGGAAGTTCCACATCGGCCATCCTTGAACTATAGCATACAACAGTCTGGATGGTCCTTTTTTGCCTTTGGTCCAGAGGACACAATGTCCATTTCTTCGAAAAATCAGATAAGGAATATTGATTCATCTGACCACGTTTCAACGTGTTCTGGACATTGTTAACATAAGGCTTTTTTTTTTTTTTAACACAGTTTAAAGTGGCATTTGTGAATGTAACTCTATAATGTAATGCTTGGCAAAGGTTTGTCAAAGGATTCCCTTACCTATGTGGTTATATTAGCGATTGATGAGGGTTTTTGATGCCGTGCTGTCTGAGGGATCAGAGATCACGGACCTTCAGTTTAGCCTTACACCCTTGCCATTTTGCACACTGAAATTCCTCCAGATTCTTTGATTCATTTTATGATATTATGCATTGTAGAGGGAGAAATATGTAAATCCCTTCCGATCTTTCTTTGAGGAACATTTTTATTAAACTTTTTTCTTATAAACATTTAATAACAATACATTTTTATAACTTTATTATTATTTCAGTAATTTTCTCACACATTTGTTGACAAACTGGAGATTCTCTGCACACCTCTGCTCCTCAAGTGTGTCTTACATTCACTTCTTTCTGAAATCTGCATTATCCAAACATATTCTTAACTTTTTCTAAACATATTCTTTTTTGAGGTTGTAAATAGCATGTAAGGTTGAACTGATAAATAAATGTACAATAAGTGAAGCTGTCTGTAACAGTTGCAGTGAGTCTTACAATGGTGATCCATCTGTAGTGGACTGTGTAGTTTCTGTGCAGACTTGTGATCTTTTTGTGCCATTCCACACAGCAGGACATTTTAATGAGGAGATTATCCTTCATTATCTACATGCTAACAGCAAAATACGCTGTAAACAGTCTTCACATGCTACCACATGTCATTATAAACACAGGTCATTGCATCATACATTTAATTTTCTGAATATTTTCTTTGTTTTGTAATATTTTGATTTATATTTGGAGTTAAAAACACTTTTTCCCGGATAATTACGCTGTTTTTTTCTGTCATTACAATTAACTGGCTCATGAGCAGACTGTTAGTTTAAATAGACATTGGTTTGTGAAGTGTGAGCATAGCCACTCTAGATATAAATGTTATTTTTGTTGATAATCAGAAACCTTGCGTGCTTACAACTTTATCTTGTACTTATTACCAGTTTACAGTAGCAGATCTTTTGTTTGTTCTTATAATGTAATTTGTTGTAGCTCTGTGTTTTAGGCCTGTTCCAACACTCGGGCCCAGGGGAGGATTCCCAAGGGGAGACATTGGCATGCAGAGGCATTTAGTGAAGGGCCCAATAAAAGATGTCCTCCTCTAGGGAGGCAGGATGCAAATTAGATTCACTATAGCCAACAGACAATATCATTACTGAAATAAACACCAGTCCAGTCCAGTCCAGTCCAGTCCAGTCCAGTCAAGTCAAGTCAAACCTGTTCTAATTTTCCACTATCTCACATAAAGCAGAATTAAGTGCTGTTATCAAGAGCATACATGTTTTTCCATTTTGCATGCTGTACTTTTGAACTCATTGTCTGGTTTCTCTAGGAGAATGAACATATGATGTCGAGCCTCACAGAATTTCCTAATATTTAGATATGTTTCCTATGTAAGTTACTCCGATACCAGTTTGTTTGCTGTCAAAAAGCCAAACAAATTGGTTTCAAACATTGCCATGAGCATGCACTCAATAATTCCTTTTGTTCAGTTCGCAACTGCACTCATTAGGGGTGGACCTAGTAATGATTCATTTTAGAATGCTCAAATAGCTGTTGGAGTGGATAGTATGTATAATAAAGCGGTAAGGCAGAAGAGGCTGTGGTATAGTGTGTTTTTTAAATCTGTTGGTTATGTGTCTACCAATGTACAAGTATATTTAAACATTTTTGTTGTTTTGTTTTATTTTTAATCATGGGTAAGGGTGTTAGTCACTGTTCACACGTTGCTTATCATAAAAGGTGT
Source organism: Ancistrus triradiatus (assembly GCA_025084515.1). Lineage (NCBI taxonomy): Eukaryota > Metazoa > Chordata > Actinopteri > Siluriformes > Loricariidae > Ancistrus > Ancistrus triradiatus. Next base: position 84,615 of record JAJAGP010002379.1, on the reverse strand, counting down.
GCAAAACATCAGCAATTTTACAATGCCTTCAGGCGTAATTGAGCCAATCAGATTTTAGAACTGGAGCTATCCATTTATAAAGATTTTTTGCATTGGCTGAGGAGTGAGAGAACTGACTAAATCTTTAGGTCAGTAGGCTTATGTCTTTTTAAGGATCAGTATTCGAATTGGCACATCTTTCTCTTGTAGTCGAGATTCCTTCCATCATTCTCATTTATGTGAAGCAGCTAATCTTTCGGTCGTGACTGAGATTTTCTTCATTGTTCCATTTCACTGAGTGAGTGAGCAAACCTTTTGCTCATGACCAAGGTGCTTTCTGTAATTCTTGTTTAAATTTGCTGTGTAACATCTCTAAATTAATTAATGAATTAAATTAATTCATGAATTTATTAACACGGTTCAAGGTACACCCTGTCTCAAGTTCCCCCTATTAAGTCCTATTAAAACTCTTGATCCAAAATTGCTTGGATTGTAAGATATCAGTTCAGTTGCTCTGGACAAGGGTATCTGCAAAATGACTGAATGTAATATTAGATATGTTTTAAATACATCACGGATTACTTAAATCTGAATACCCGTACATTTCCCTGCCCTTTAAATTAATTTTCTGTAATGTTTAGAGAAGTAAGTCTTTGTGAAATTTTTTTTTTTCTGTTTTCTGCAGAGCGACAGAGGAGGTCTCCTGACCCTGCAGAAGAAATGGACGTCCTTTCTGAAGGCCCGGCTTGTGTGCTCGCTGCCTAATTTTGAGTTCCACTTTAATGTTTTACGCAGCATGTTTGTGCTGGAGGGAGCTAGGACTGAAGACACTGTGTTCTATGGCATTTTTGGCTTGGAGTGGTAAGCACCTGATGTTTGTATAGATCTTTCATTCACTGGGAACTCTGATACATTTTACAGGACGTCTTTTTTTATGTAGAATGAAAACAATCCATTTATTCCAGACATCATTGTCTGCTTCGGTGGTTACTTGATTGCTTTCCATTTAACACAAAAGATCCACTTTCCCTCAAATTGAACCATTACATAAATTGGCTACATTGAGGAGATAGTGGCAAGTTGAACACACAGGGTCACTTTTGATAATTGCGTAAGTGAGTTTAAGCCATTCTGAGTTTCAGACACTGATTTCCACTGATGTGGACCATGCCAGCTAATTGTGAGCATTGGGCTAGACTAAACTGGCAGTCTGCTTCTGAATTCGTAAGTCTATTTAGCCATGCACCTCATGTCTGATGCACCTAAACCGAAGCTCCAGCAGAATGTCTTGACAGATTTTCTGGCACCCTGGAGTGTATGTTATCTCTTATTCATAAGCAGGTCTGAATAGATGTGAGGATGCACCAGGGAGAATCCCTGAAGCTTTACTGCTCTTTTTAGTAATGCTTGAGCTGTGTTCTTGTGCTTTTTGATTATTTGGCGTCTTATGGAAGCTAGTGTCTGTTGCTTAGTTTAGAGGTTTTAGGTTTTGCTCTGTCTAAAGGTTTCTGGCTTTTCTCACGAAAAGCTCTGTAGGGTCAGACTACAAACCTAGTAAATGCATTTGTAATTTCTTTCAAAAACAAAAGGCACTTTCGCACCAAACAGTTCTAGGGACTAATGTGGGAGCAACTATACCCTGCAGAGCTTCCCCGAAAACTACATTCGTTCCAGGGCTTTTTTTGGTTTGCATTCGCACTGCGAGTAGGAACACTGTCTGACGTCGAAGGAATGAAAGCAATGTGAATTTCGCTTAGATGACTCAGAATCACGTACCTCCTCCGTCACTTATAAGCTCGGTGAAGCCTGGACTTCACTGTTGGTCAATTAGTCTGTTTTTTTTTTCCATTATAAGCATGAAGATCTGTTGGTTATATGTCTACAAATGTACAAGTATATTTAAACATGCCGTTCAGCTCAACGTAGGTGGTTGCATCTGGAACAATGACTATACAGTTGCGACACTACGTCTGGACCAATCGCTTAACTCTTACCCTTAGACCAATATCTGCAAACTTGCATCACTCAGCGTTCCTATGGGTTGAGAAAAATCCTGCCTTGACAGAGGAGCTAAAACAGTCCCCCATACACTGCGTTCTGAGTTCCTGGTTCAGTTCTAAGAACTATGAAAAAGTTCCTCAGGTGCAAAAGTGCCTTAACTGGTCAAAGGTGTGGCTTTTATTGCTGTCAATCTGTGCTATAGTGTGCCTGACATTGTGAGAAGAGCAATTTTGATGAGTTGGCAGGCTGGGTGAATTATGACATTGCAACTTCATGGTTAGGCATAAATGAGTGATGCATGACTAGACAGAGATGTGTATTGTCTGCTGACGCAGAGAGGTGTAAAACTGGAGGACACCTCAGACCGCAAACATATGGTAAGGTACTTGCAAGTCTCGGGTCAAAGTTTTTTTTTTTTTTTTTTTTTTTTTTTTGTTACCTTGCTTGTGTGTTCTCTTGGTTGTGCACTATTTGTCTCTCATTTCTGCTCTGGTGAGGCAGAATTAAGCACAGAAATTTAAGTCACCCTTGAATATCTCCTTGACAGTTTCTGCCTTTTGTCTTGTTTTAACTGTTTTAAATGATCACTCTCTGTCATTTTCATCTGTAACTGTTATATTTTATTATATATCCTTTTAGTACTTGTCAGAAGTGTGTACTGTTAATGACTTTGTTCCCTCTCCCACTCTCTTGAACAGCCCCTTCCTTTTACTTGCACATCTCTTGGATGTCTTTTGATATGTCTGTAATCTGTTTTCATGTTGCCATGGCTACATTGTGGGCTTATGAAGCCTGTATGCCATCATGCCAAGACCTTGAGAAACAATGTGAGCGCCCAAGGCTCTCGGGCAGAGAGAGCCTCTTCAACTGCTGAAGTGAAACATGTTTCCCCAATATGCTTCCCCACCTTCTATAGTGATCCTTAGAGTGGCATGCTTATTGTTTCACTAATTTATACCTTTAATAGAGCTGTTGTTTTGGTTTGTAGTGGGTTTGGCACTTGAACTACCTGTATTGCTGACACTTGAAGGGTTGCTTGTGCACATTCTTGTTTTACAGGAAAAACATAAAATCTTCAGCCATCTGTCACTACTCGATCACAGACATCCAACAGGCCTTCAATGGACCCTACATGGAGAGTCAGGAGAATGCCAACTCCAAGTGGGCTGAATACACAGGGAAGGTACCCGAACCACGACCTGGCTCGGTAAGCTCAGTATCTCTATAGGAGCACTGTCTGACTCTGCAGTCTCCTTGTGCTCCGATCTGCTTATCCTGATATACCTGTGAGACTCCATCTGTACTCTTGAAGGTCCAAGTACAGTATGGTATGTTCACCTAACCAGGGTTATCTGAAAAGTCCTCTAATAAAAAAGTAGTAAATCCCAACGATAATGTCACATGATTACGGTGAAGGCTACAATACCAACAGTGCACTAAACTGCAATAGTGCAGAAAGTTGTATATTATTGGGTAAAATGTCTAAAATATAGGCACTGTATCTTGTACTGTATTGCTTGTCATGAGATCAGTTTGTTAATTGATTTTTGTTTTATCTTAACTCACTGGTAAATAGAAGGTGGATTGTAAACCCCTAATAGTCTCACATCAGTATGAGTGGAGGTTTGTGATTAAATTAAGAAAGACAAGGGCGTGTGGGATGCTTTTGTCTTTAATGTTCATTATAATGGAGCTTAGGAGCAGGCCGAAAAGCAATGCACATGTACAATTCCAGTAAGTGCTCCCACATACTTTTGACATTTTAGATTTCAGTGTTTTGTCTTTTAGAATTTAGGAATAGAATGTTGCAATTTTCATAAAGGCCCAAATAACTCTGGCTACCAAGGCCACTGTTTTGTGGTTGCTTATTCTGGTGCAGTGGTACTTTTACATCTATTTATCAACATTTATACTCGTTATTTCTTAATCTAAAGACTAATAATTACTTCAGTGGCCTGGTTAGACAGGTCAGAAATTAACCCGATTGTAGTTCACTTGCCTGGGGGAAAGGTTGGGTTAGGCTAGGTTGTTCCATAACATTTTAAAACTATTGTTTTCTGTGCTCTGACTCATGCCTGCCTTTGCTCTTCAGTGCATCACAGATCAACTCCGGGCCAAAGGTATAAACTTCTCTACTGACCTGCCAGATGATGTGCTGCACTTCGTCCGGCGTCACCCACTAATGTCGAAGCTGATCCTCCCTCTGGGACGACGCCCTTTATTATTCAAGAGGACAGTGGACTACACAAAGATAGTTGTGCACAAAGTGACTGCTCTGGATGGCCAAACATACCACATGCTGTTCATTGGGACAGGTGCGCGTTTTAATCACTAACTTTTAGATCACAAATACTGTCGTAGTCGAGCATGGGTTTGATCAAAATATGTTTATTTTGTAATGCACATGATTTCAGCATGCTGTTTCTGTTTCATTGATTGATACTGTTGGCTATTTGAATACTGCAGATGAGGGTTGGCTCCATAGAACAGTGGAGATTAAAGGTCAACTTCATATAATCGAAGAGCTGCAGCTGTTTGAGAAGCCACAGCCTGTGGACAGTATAGTCGTATCTGAGAAACAGGTCAGTAAATAGACACAATTTACTGTTCCACAAACATGTTCCACAGGACTATGCTAAAGTTTAGGACTGTGATACCAGTTCTGTGTTCATTTCATACTGTCAGTCGGTTAATTCTGAGGTGTGTGCAGAAAGCATTAATGGCAGTATCAGCAGATAGGGTGTTATGTAAAATGGGTTTGAAGAAGGACAGCACAGATTATAATTTCAACAGTGCCAATGCTTGTAGTAGTGCTCGTTCAAGTACCCTTAACTCATGACCACATTTTATCATCCAAATTCAGTTATCACAATATTTCAATAATATAATCTGCAAGATGAGACATGTACATTTTTATTGCTTTTAGCTTTAAACTCTGAAAAGCTCAAAGGATATTTTAAGCAGTGCACATCCAATTTTTCCAAGATTACTTATTTTCTGTTGCAGTAGTTTAGCCATTTTTCAATAATACACTTAATTCAAATATAAATGGCTGTCATCTAAATGCATTAGTTCGAACAAAGCAGCTTGTTGAGGCTGGAACTGAACAGATTTTGCACACTAAGAATCAGCCATGTTTCAGTGGAAAGCAAGGAGCTGTTCTGTATTAAGCACTGGCAATGGAAGTGACAATGAAAAGCAGTGACATGGTCTTATTGTATGTAATATGGCACCAGACCTGTGGACAGCAGGTGAAATACAGAACTAGGCATCCATGAAATCTAGATATAGGTTAAATTCACAGTTAGTGGAAAAAGTGGGTTAAAATTGTCTTGTCATCAACTTGTTTTCCATTCTAGATGAGTGTGTATGTTGGCTCGTCTTCTGGGGTTGTTCAGCTGCCTTTGTCTACATGTCACAAGTATGCTTCCTGCTTTGACTGTGTGTTGGCACGTGACCCTTTCTGTGCTTGGGATGGGACGGAATGTGTTGCCATCACTTCACGCACAGACAGGTATGAGTTTGACTTGCTTATGACCAATGCCAAAGCCTTCCATTTGTGTTTGATCACACATCTTTCTGAGACTGTGCTTTTTTTTTCTTTTTCTTTTTTTTAGACTGAGTTTTCATTGCACAGTAATGTTATGAAATACTGTGGAGTTCTTACATAATTATCAGTGGTGTCTGTTGTCTTTTTTTTATTTAGGGAAACATGTTTAACTGAGTGTTTAGGAACTTTTAAGCAATCGTCCATGATTTCTGTTTCACTCCATATAAATGAGCCAAATTCCCACAGTCAGTCATCAGCAAGGAAAAGAGAATACCCAAACAAAAGACAATGTTTTAAAAGATATTACCTGTATTTTTTGTTTTAAAGTAATTATACTTGAAATATGTTCTTCAAATAAATGTACTGCAATAAAGTCTAGATTTCTCTCAAATATTTAGTCCAAAATTTGGGTAAATATTTTGCTATTGTCTTTTTACCCATATATACCAATAATTCTTCAACTAGCTGTTATACCTTCAATACAATCATCAGTTCAGCTGTGAATGATTGGTGCATCTATAGCCATATTCAGAATAGTTGATCAGGAGGATGTCTGTGATTGAATTTTTACATATCTCTTAAGTGATGAAACTCTTGTGTCCTGACAGCAATAATATTTCATTAGGACAAGCAAGCATCCAGTGGGTTACAGTGGGGCAAAAAAGTATTTAGTCAGCCACTGATTGTGCAAGTTCTCATACTTAGAAAGATGAAAGAGGTCTGTAATTTTCGTCATAGGTACACTTCAACTATGAGAGACAAAATGAGAAAAAAAATCCAGGAAATCACATTGTAGGATTTTTAAAGAATTTAATTGTAAGTCATGGTGGAAAATAAGTATTTGGTAACCCACAAACAAGCAAGATGTCTGGCTCTCACAGATGTGTGACTTCTTCTTTAAGAAGCTCTTCTGTTGTCCATTCGTTACTTGTATTAATGGCACCTGTTTGACCTCGTTATATGTATAAAAGACTCCTGTCCACAGCCTCAGTCAGACAGACTCCAAACTCAACCATGGCCAAGACCAAAGAGAGGCAAGCAGGTTGGTGTGAATAAATCAACTGTGGGAGCAATTGTAAGAAAATGGAAGGCATACAAGACCATTGATAATCTCCCTCAATCTGGGGCCCCACGCAACATCTCATCCTGTGGGGTCAAAATGATCATGAGAACGGTGAGCAAAAATCCCAGAACTACACAGAGGGACCTGATGAGTGACCTGCAGAGAGCTGGGACCAAAGTAACAAAGGCTTCCATCAGTAACACACTATGCCGAGAGGGACTCGGATCCTGCAGTGCAAGGTGTGTCCCCCTGCTTAAGCCAATACATGTCCAGGCCCGTCTGAAGTTTGCCAGAGAGCATATGGACGATCCAGAAGAGGATTGGGAGAATATCATGTGGTCAGATGAAACCAAAATAGAACTTTTTGGTAAAAACTCAACTGGTCATGTTTGGAGGAAGAAGAATGCTGAGTTGTATCCCAAGAGCACCATACCTACTGTGAAGCATGTGGGTTGAAAAATGCTTTGGGGCTGTTTTTCTGCAAAGGGGACAGAATGAACGGGGCCATGTATCGTGAGATTGTAAGCCAAAACCTCCTTCCATCAGTGAGAGCATTGAAGATGGAACGTGGCTGGGTCTTTCAGCATGACAATGATCCCAAACACACCCTCGGGCAACGGAGTGGCTCCGTTAAAGCATTTCAAGGTCCTGGTGTGGCCTAGCCAGTCTCCAGACTACAACCCCATAGAAAATTTGTGGAGGAAGTTGAAAGTCCGTGTTGCGCAGTGACAACCCCAAAACATCACTGCTCTAGAGGACATATGGAGGAATGGGGAAAAAAACCAGTTACAGTGTGTGCAGACCTAGTGAAGACTTACAGGAAATGTTCTATATCATATGTAACCGGCTGATACAACTTTGTAATTAGTTATAGAAAACAAAGTATTTTAAGTATATATTATGCATTTTCATAGTTGTTGCTGCCATTGTAATCACCTGGCAATATCTGACTTTTACTTTTTTTTTCCCCCCAAGATAGTTGTTCTTAAGTTCTTCTTAAGTTCATTCCAGTTAAATTGTGCAGTGACTCTTTAAAAGCCTCCCTTTTTAATTGGTAATGTCTCTTACTGATTGACTGACATGCTGAAAGATCTATGATGGGTAGCAGTGGTCAATTTATTTATTTTTTTAATCCAAAGCACGGCATCAGCTGTCAAATTACAGACATGTCCATCCAGACGGGACTAAAATTATCAGAGCACCAGTTTAGTGAAGTGCAGTGGATAGTTCTTCCTGTAATTTTTAGTAGGAGGAGGAATGATAAACACCGACATGGCCAGTCTGGATGGAAGTAAAATCACTGAGTAGCACCTGTAGACAAGGAAATTATCCAACCAGGACCCCATTTAAATGTAATCCCATTCGAATAGGGTTTGTGGGTGAATTTAACCAGAACTATTTATCTTTATATATGCAGATCCAGTCTGACTCAAGACATCCTCAATGGAAATGAAGGTTGTAAAAAATCTACAGTAGATGGTATGTATACTCATTTATCATTGTATCAATCAGACACCAGTTACAAAAAATGATCAGAGAAATGTACCAGGAGGAGCAAGCCTTATAAATGCTCCAACACTTCCTATTTTAGGTAGCTTAAATCATATTATTCAGCTCACCCATGTATTTTCACTTACCGTATTTTCCGGGCTATAAAGCACACCGGATTATAAGGCGCAATATCATTGATCGGCTGCTAACGGATCTATTTTCATACATAAAGCGCACCGGGTTATAAGACGCATTAAATGAAACAAAACTCTTAAGTTCACTCGGAAGCTCAGTTTGGTCTTTACCTGGTGCAGGGCGTCTTCTTGCTTCCTCCACTTCCGTACCATTGATTCGTTAATGTTGAATTCTCTCGCAGCTGCTCTATGTCCATGTTGTACTGCATGACTGATAGCGTTGAGTTTGAAATCCGCTTCGAAAATGAATGAATGAATGCACACACCATAATGGTGAAGCACATACCGTATTATTCCGCTATGCTGCTCACTACGGTTGCCGTAAGCTTCGTAACCTACAAAGACCGTGCTAAAACATTTTGACAGATTTATGACCGCTGTGTACAATCTGCAATCGGTTCTAGGTCAGAAGGCTCAACCAGAATTAATTCATACATTAGACGCACCGCATTTTAAGGCGCACTGTCGATTTTTGAGAAAATTTAAGGATTTTAAGTGCGCCTTATGGTCCGAAAAATACGGTAAATTTCATTTGCTGTGCAGGACTGGGCAGTGATTTATTACTGATTTACATATTCACAGAAATATTTGTTTACATGTTGTTCAAGATAATTGGGCAAAAGAATAGAAGTTTCTAATATTCTTGATAACCCATACAATGAGTCATTTTTCTAAGTGAAAATTGTGATATTTTGTCTTAGAAGCCTCAGTATGCTTTGAAAGAATCAATCATAGTTGGAGCATTTAATTTCGGGGTTTCCAAACCCCGCGAGAAAAATCTGTCACAGTCAATGGTAAAATGGAGGTCAAGTAAAGCCAAGTCTTTAGAATAGGTGGACCTGGCAACGAGTTAGGAAATCATGTAACTGGTATACATGCTATGAGTAATCCAGCTCTCTCTATCAGATTTCTTAATCTGATAACTAGATAGGACTACATGACCACATGACCACTTGAATAATCAGATAACTGCAGAAGTCCGACTTTGATCGGATTATTAAGTGTATGTGAACACGCTCATTATGGGTTTTTTTTTTTCTTTTTCCCCAGACTTTGTGCTTCATCATACTCGCTCAGTGATGACAGGGGACGATGTGCTTCTGCAGTGTGAGTTTAGCTCCAATCTGGCAACTCCTCAGTGGACCTTAAATGGGTTGTATTTGCAGGGTTATGGGCTGAACTCGGGCTACCGTGTTGGTACAGATGGCTTGCTGGTGATTAAAGCTCAGCCGGACCAGAGTGGCAATTACAGCTGTTTTGCCCTGGAGAACAACATACCCATTCATGTAGTGACCTACATCCTGACTGTGAGAAAAGACCTTCATCCAGGGCCTCTTCCAGATGTATTAGACCCCAAAACTAACAACAGCAGTCCAGCAAAAAATCCGGAACCCCCATCTCCAAATTACATGTTCCCAAAGAACATGCAAGTCATGTACCTCTCTGTGATCACCTTTCTGGGAGGATTGTGTCTTGTCCTTATTGTAGTGCTGGTGTATGTTGGCTGCTGTGTAGAGAGCAAACGGGGGAAGTACTCTGTCCGAGGAGCTGCTCAAATTGGTCCGAAAAAAAGAAGTGGCCAGATGGAGCTCAGGACCATCTCCAGCCACTGCAACGGAAAACTAGACACTCATGATGGCTCCTTACAGATTGTTCCAGGAGAAGCCCAGGTTTCTTCGAATAAAGAGCTTCCTCCGGCACCTCCGCTTCCTCCCCCTCTTCCAAACGCTGAGTCTGAGTATGCCGATGTCTTCCCAGGCACACTTCCCAGTGTCTTGCGCAAGATGAATGGCAACAGTTATGTGTTACTCAGGCAGAGTGAGGGGGACGCCACCTCTCCTCTGTACCACCCCTTTACCGATGAGCTCACCCGGATCCTAGAAAAGAGGAAAAACACACAACTGTGCACCAAACCTGATGAAAGTTCAGTTTAAAACTTCAGCTACAATACTGGTTTCGCTGTGCTAGGGCATTTTACAAGTACCTGCTGAAGTGTTATGAAGACATGTTGGTTCCTGATGCCTGTAAAAGACGTGCCTGATGAACGTTTCCTGTCCAAAAATACTTTCTACTTGGTCTCTTATTGAGAAGAGAATGGACTCACTGAACATAAAAACAAGAGCACAAAAGAAGTGACACACAATGGATAATCTACCTCAAAAGAATACTGAGATAATTAATCTCACCCTGTTCCACAGGGAGTATGAACTGGAGGTGGTGACGTTGGAGCAACAGATCAGCAGCAGGAACTGTGATGAATGCGGCACTCAAATTACAAGGCAGTAAACCTGGACAGCAACATGGAGCTTTGTGGAATTCTTCTTTTTTTTGGATAACATAGCCACCACTAGGATTCTATTAATTTACTGCTTTCAAGCAATATTGCTGAAGTGCACTGTGTTGACTTTTTTAATTGTGATATTTTGTTATGTCAACACTGACCAAGCAGAAGACTCAGAGATGACTAAGACACTAACAAAGACACTGCATTTGATGCAGTGATGAACAATGAACAAGAATAATGTTATGAATCCACCTTTTGTACTTTGTTGAAAAATGTGACAATGACAGTATTAAGCAGAGGAAGCACTTTAGGAGCAGCAAGCATTTTTCGAAGGTGCTTATTCTGACAGTGATGGAAAATGTTATGGACACCCAAGTTCTAGGATAAATTCACAAATCAACCTAATCACTGGCTCAGAGTCAAGTGCTTTACTAACCACAGCATACTTTTGAAAGGAAGACACTAATCAGCAATCCAAACCAAAGTGGATTCTAACAGTAAATTGTGAACTCTTCCCTGGTTAAGATGCATCCTGTGTGGTTATTATGTGGTTGTCTTATGGCTGAGTCAGTGCCCTTTAGAACAGGTACAGTTTCCAGCTGACTTCACTAGAACAGAAAATCTTACGTGACAATTGACCATTTCAACAAAGGAGCAGAGGTAAGATGATGCTGACTTTCATTCAGATATTATCCTCTTAACACAGCCAATTACAGCTTGGAATTTTAATCTTAAAAGGGATTTAGACCACAGAGTAGTCATGACAAATTATGCTTACATCTACTAGAATAGCTAATTTACCTATTTTTTATAATATATGTTTATAAAGAGGTGAGTATTGTTCTACTGTCATCCCATTACATCTCTGTCTTGTGCTCAGACTTTGCTGTGTTCCTGCTATATTCATCCGTTCTTGTCCTGAAGCTTTCAATAAATGCTATCAGATTTTCACTGTTGATAATTTAAGCTGGGTTTGAAAACAGCTAAATCGGTTTCCTTAATTTAGAGAAAGGTCTGATTTCATGAAATCTGTTAAAGCCACTTGAATTTCAGCCCAGTAATCAGAACATCAGTAATTTGATGTTAGATTTCTAAAACTGCATGTGTTGAAACATAACTGAGCTTGTGTTCAAGAAAAGCTGCCAACATACTAAGCACTGTAATGTTTGTGGTGCCCATGGCAATTCTAAAAATGAAAATGGATTACTCTGCATTAAATTTTTTGTCCACCTTATGCAAATTACAGCAATCATTTTCATTTAGAGGAATCTGTTGTGGAAGTCACGTGTGAAAATGAATCCCCTTGCTCCCAGAACAATTCTTTCACAAGTGGAGCCCAATTTTGGCAGTGTTGTTCTGCTATGTGCCTGTGCCATCAGGGAAGGTAAAATCCATTGATAGAATAACCTGGGCATTCAGTATAGGCAGGGACTCAGCTGACTTCATTTTACTGCCACATAAGGTTGCTGAGTGTGTGTGTGTGTGTGTGTGTGTGTGTGTGTGTGTGTGTGTGTATATGTATATGTATATGTAGATTATAATATATATATATATCATATATATATATATATATATATATATATATAATATATATATATATATATATATATATATAACTTGCCAAAAAATTGAAGGGAACACTTAAACAACACAAAATAACTTCGTGTTCCCCTTATTTTGTTTGAGCAGTTTTATATATGTATGTATATACAGTGTATCACAAAAGTGAGTACACCCCTCCACATTTCTGCAGATATTTTAAGTATATAGTTTTCATGGGACAACACTGACAAACATGGTGCTTTGACACATGAAAAGTAGTCTGTGTGCAGCTTATATTAACAGGGTTAATTTTATTCTTCCCTCAAAATAAACTCAATATACAGCCTTTCATGTCTAAAACACTGGCAACAAAAGTGAGTACACCCTTAGTGAAAGTTCCTGAAGTGTCAGTATTTTGTGTGGCCACCATTATTTTCCAGAACTGCCTTAACTCTCCTGGGCATGGAGTTTACCAGAGCTTCACAGGTTGCCACTGGAATGCTTTTCCACTTGTCCATGACGACATCACGGAGCTGGCAGATATTTGAGACTTTGTGCTCCTCCATCTTCCACTTGAAAATGCCTCAAAGATGTTCTGTTGGGTTTAGGTCTGGAGACATGTTTGACCAGTCCATCACCTTTACCCTCAGCCTCTTCAATAAAGCAGTGGTCATCTTAGAGGTGTGTTTGAGGTCATTTTCATGCTGGAATACTGCGCTGCGACCCAGTTTCCGGAGTGAGGGGATCATGCCAGAGCAGTATTTCACAGTACATATTGGAGTTCATGTGTCCTTCAATGAAATGTAGCTCCCCAACACCTGCTGCACTCATGCAGCCCCAGACCATGGCATTCCCACCACCATGCTTGACTGTAGGCATGACACACTTATCTTTGTACTCCTCACCTGATTACTGCCACACATGCTTCAGACCATCTGAACCAAACAAATGAATCTTGGTCTCATCAGACCATAGGACATGGTTCCAGTAATCCATGTCCTTTGTTGACATGTCTTCAGCAAACTGTTTGCGGGCTTTCTTTTGTACAGACCTCAGAAGAGGCTTCTTTCTGGGGTGACAGCCATGCAGACCAATTTGATGTAGTGTGCGGCGTATGGTCTGAGCACTGACAGGCTGACCCCCCACATCTTCAATCTCTGCAGCAATGCTGACGGCACTCCTGCGCCTATCTTTCACAGACAGCATTTGGATGTGACGCTGAGCACGTGCACTCAGCTTCTTTGGACGACCAACGCGAGGTCTGTTCTTAGTGGACTTTTAAAACGCTGGATGATCTTGGCCACTGTTCTGCAGCTCTCAGTTTGAGGGTGTTGGCAATCTTCTTGTAGCATTGGCCATCTTCATGTAGCGCAACAATTCGTCTTTTAAGATCCTCAGAGACTTTTTTGCCATGATGTGCCATGTTGGAACTTTCAGTGACCAGTATGAGAGAGTGTGAGAGCTGTACTACAAAATTTAACACAACTGCTACCTATGCACACCTGAGACCTTGTAGCTCTAACAAATCACATGACATTTTGGAGGGAAAATGACAAGCAGTGCTCAATTTGGACATTTATAGGTGTAGTCTCTTAGGGGTGTACTCACTTTTGTTGTCGGTGGTTTAGAAATTAATGGCTGTATATTGAGTTATTTTGAGGGAAGAATGAATTTACACTGTTATATAAGCTGCACACTGACTACTTTTCATTGTGTCAAAGCACCATTTTGTCAGTGTTGTCCCATGAAAAGATATTCTTAAATATCTGCAGAAATGTGAGGGGTGTACTCACTTTTGTGATACACTGTTATACCATATATATGTGTGTGCGTGTGGTTTTTGTGGTGTGGTGTGTGTATAGGTTATATGTTATGGTTGCCGTGTGCGGTGTGCGTGTGCGTTTGTGTGTGGTGTGTGGTGTGTGTATGTATATATAGATATCATATATATATAATATATATATATCCCCTATAATATATATACGCGCTGCTCCTATTATCTATGTCTCTCTCTCTCTCTCTCTACTCTCTTCTCTCTCTCCTCTCTCTCTCCTCTCTCTCTCTCTCTTCTCGCTCCCTCTCTCTCTCTCTCTCTCTCCTTCTCCTCGCGCGCGCCCCCCCCCCACACAGTGGGGCAAAAAAAGTATCAGTCACTGATTGTGCCAAGTTTTCTCCGACTTAGAAAGATGAGAGAGAGGTCTGTAATTCCATCATAGGTACACTTCAACTATGAGAGACAAAATGAGAAAAAAAAACCCAGGAAATCACATTGTAGGATTTTTAAAGAATTCAATTGCAAATCATGGTGGAAAATAAGTATTTGGTCACCCACAAACAAGCAGGATTTCTGGCTCTCACAGACCTGTAACTTCTTCTTTAAGAAGCTCTTCTGTCCTCCACTCGTTACCTGTATTAATGCCACCTGTTTGACCTTGTTATCTGTATAAAAGACACCTGTCCACAGCCTCAAACAGTCAGACTCCAAACTCAACCATATCCATAGCCATAACCATAGCTGTCGAAGGACACCAGGAAGAAAACTGTAGTCCTGCAGCAGGCTGGGAAAAGTGAATCTCCAATAGGAACAGGTTGGTGTGAATAAACCAATTGTGGGAGCAATTGTAAGACATACAAGACCATTGATAATCTCCCTCAATCTGGGGTCCCACGCAAGATCTCATCCCGTGGGGTCAAAATGATCATGAGAACGGTAAGCAAAAATCCCAGAACTACACAGAGGGACCTGATGAATGACCTGCAGAGAGGTGGGATCAAAGTAACAAAGCTACCATCAGTAACACACTACGCTGAGAGGGACTCAGATCCTGCAGTGCCAGGCGTGTCCCCCTGCTTAAGCCAGTACATGTCCAGGCCCGTCTGAAGTTTGCCAGAGAGCATATGGATGATCCAGAAGAGGATTGGGAGAATATCATGTGGTCAGATGAAACCAAAATATAACTTTTTGGTAAAAACCAATTTGCCATGTTTGGAGGAAGAAGAATTCTGGAGTTGCGCCATACATACTGTGAATCATGGGGGGTGAAAACCTCCTGTTTTTTGGCTGGTTTTTCTGGCAAAGTGGACAGGACGACTGATCCGTGTTAAGGGAAGAATAAACGGGGCCATGTATCGTGAGATTTTAAAGAAGACGCAAACCACCTCCTTCCGTCAGTGAGAGCATTGAAGATGGAACGTGGAACGTGGTGGACAATGATCCCAAACACACACCGCTCAGCAACGAAGAGTGGGCTCCGTAAAAAGCATTTCAAGGTCCTGGAGTGGGCCTAGCCCAGTCTCCAGACCCTCAACCCCATAGAAAAATTTGTGGAGGGATTTGAAGGTTCCGTGTTGCCGCCCCAAAACATCACTGCTCTAGAAGGAGATCTGCATGGAGGAATGGGCCAACATAACCAAAAACCAGCTATATTGTTTGCAAACCTGGATGAAGACTTGCAGGTAACGTTTGACCTCTGTCATTACCATCAAAGGTTATGATACAAAGTATTGAGTCGAACTTTTGTTATTGACCAAATACTTATTTTTCCATCATGATTTGCAATTAAATTCTTTAAAAAATCCTACAATGTCTCTTATAGTCGAAGGTGTACATATGATGAAAATTACAGACCCCTCATTTTTCAAAGTTAGAGAACTTGCACAGTCAGTGACTGCTAAATAAATTTTTTGTTGCCCCCTGTGTGTGTGTGTGTGTGTGTGTGTGTGTGTGTGTGGTGTGTGTGTGTGTGTTGTGTGTGTGTGTGTGTGTGGTGGTGTGTGTGTGGTGTGTGTGTGTATGTATGTGTGTGTATGTGTATATATATATATATACAAACACACACGTGTGTGGTGTGTGTCTGTGTGTATTAGGGCTGCCAACTTCTTCAACCCCCAATCAGGGACACTTTCCTCCAGGTGTAATTTATTTATATAATATTTCTTGATATTAATTAAATAATATTAATTTTATTAATATTATGTTTATTTATATATTTATATAATATTTATTAATTTTCAGAAAATGAATTGTGAAAGCTTTCACAAATCTACAAATGCCTAAAAGTCAAATATTATGTAAATAAACATGGATTATTCACAGTTATAGCTGTGAAAGCTTTCATAAATCTGAAAATGCCTAAAAGTCATAAATATTATATAAACAAATGTTTTTTATTCAAAATTGTATCTGTGAAAGCTTTCGCAAATCTGAAAATGCCTAAAAGTAATAAATATTATATAAATAAATGCTTTTTATACTAAATTTTATCTGTGAATGCTTTCATAAATCAGATTATGCCTAAAAAATAATAAATAACATCATAATAAATATTAATTAGAAAAAATTATATGTGAAAGTTTTAACAAATCAGATTATGCCTAAAAGTAATAAATAATATCATTACAACAATTTATTAGACAAAGTTATATGTGTGAAAGCTTTCACAAATCAGAAAATGCCTACACATAATACACAGTATGTAAATAACTGCCTATTAGACACAATTATATCTGTGATAGTTTTCAGAACTGATGGAGCGTAACTTTACCCTGTGCTGATTCTCTATATTAACAGTTTTTGAAGTTATACGGCCTGCTTGTACGGTTTATGGGGAGTTAAATTAAAGGCTTAATTATTTCGCGTGTTATCATTTTCCATCCTTACGGTTTATACGAGCCACGTACAGACAGAATTAAGACTGTGAAAAGTTTCACAAATTAGCCTGGTCACTTTACTGCAGGTGTCAGTAATCTAATGGTTACCTTCAGAAGTTATAAGCTTTTGAAAATAAAGCCCTAAAATGTAATGACGAATGATTTCACTTTAGATGATGACGACATCTGAATTCACAAATCAGGACGAGCCAAATGTAGCATTAATCACAGTTTAAAGTGACTTTGTCACGGAATGCAAGACGAAAAAAGCTCTGAATCGCTAACCGCAAGCCAACTTTACTGCGGTTCCAGCTCTTTTTTATAGTTGCAAAGTCTTTTTTTCATTACAGGTTCACTGCTAATTTTCAAAGCATAAGGCTCTGCTCATAGCGCGCACACACACACACACACACACACACACACTGCTCTGTCACTAACGTAGCTACTACACCCGGGAGTTTGTATCAGTTTTGGCGCGATATTTGCCAATGAGGCTGTGACTGGAATCGGGACTGGAGCTGTCCCCCCGGGACAATCAAATTGCCCCCATAATCGTGATGTCCCCCGGCAATCCGTACGTTGGCAACACCATAGTTTATTATATATGTATGTTGTGTGTATGTATATTTGTGTGTGTGTGGGTGTGTGTGTTGTGGTGTGTGTGTATATATATATTATATAATCTAAATTCCTAGTATATATATATATATATATATATATATATATATATATATATATATATATATATATGAAAGTATATACAAGTTTCGATGTAACTTGCTAAAGATTCTGTCAACTTGTGCTAAAAACATAATCTGATACTTTGAACATAAGCAAAATAGCAGTGTATGCTACTACCTTACTGCTGATATTTAAACAGCTTTTCTGAGAGAAACATTTGTTGAGAAAATTTAAACTTTTCACATGTAAAATAATCTATTCTTTCACCCCCTCACCTGAACCCTGAGAAATTGCTCACAACTTTCACTGTCGTCATGACAAGTCCAGATAATTGCATATACTGTATCTAACCTCTGTACTCCCTCTGAGCACAACGAGTTCATGGACTGGTTGTTGTTAGGTGGCATGTGTGTCACTGCCTGCAAGGTTTCCATCCCTCAGGTCCAGCCCACTAGTGAGAAATATGTGTGAGATTGTATCTAGCATGCCAGGGCATGTTTGGGGCTGGCTGTATGTAGCCAAAGCATGGGAAACGAGTCACATCTAAGAAAGGGAAGCTAAAATGAGAGAGGCTTTAGTTTGTAAAATTTAGCCACAGTTTATTGGTAAACATTAAAGTAATATTTATGAAACGTCCAGCTAATAAGAAGCAAGATGTAACTGGACGTTTCTCGCCAACTCGAGGGTTCAATAAGGATAAATTGTTGGATTAGTGTTTATATAATTCTGAAACACTGAAATAATGACTTGTTCAGATTATTTTATTTGTTATTATTTCTGCTTTTTTGCAGGTCTGACTAGAGTGGTTTGCTGCAACCTCATTTCCTTAATGTGCCATTTGGCATGAATGGCAGGTGGCAAAAAAAAAACCCAACAAAACAAACAATTCCACAATTCAAGGATTTATCAATGTATACATAATGGAAGCACAAGTGCTTTATGTGATTGTGTTCTATATATTTTAATTTGAGTCATTTTACCTGTTTGTACAGTTTTGAGTTTAATATTTGTTTGCTTAAGTCATGTTGCATGTCTGAAAGTATTTTTAAATGCTACAAATTGCTTTGTTTCCAGTGCTTTAATCGAAAATCTGCAGAGTTCAGTATTTTAGGCATTTAAAATATGCAAATAGTATATCTTGTATACAATAACTTTTGCAATAAACAGACAATATTTCAGGGTTTCCTGAGAATTATCCCTCTTCAGAGGTGTGTAGGCTACTTCTGGATCTGCATATAAAGAAGCCATTTAGACAAGCTACTGTTAGAATGCATGTGCCTGACACGCTTACTCCGTCTGTGCTGTACACATTGTCACCCAGAGTTTTGTGACAATGAGTGCATTTACATGCACTTAATAATCCGATAACTGCAGAAACTCAGATTTGTCAATAAACAATGAACTTAAGTAATCAGGTTGAGGGGAAACCTCCGGGTTTACATGACTCAGGCAGTAATTGGATTTCTACTTAGCAACCAGCCAATAATCACACAAAAAGATGTTGTAAACTTCAAACTTTGTTAAATAATAAAATTCTTAATTTTCGTGAGTATATACTGCGTTTCAGAGTCTCCACAAAGTGTTCGATAGCCTTTAGCGGGTGCTAAGGCTAATTCCAGAGTTGCCAGATCCTGCGAGAGAATCCCACACCGGGTCTATGTAAATAAGCACAAAAGAAGTGAAATGTCTAAGAATAAGCAAACCTGGCAACCACAAGCAGGGCGATTTGAGAAAACAGATTGAAATCAGAGTAATGATATACATCCACTGAGAAAACCACTAACTGAATTAAAATCCAGCTCTCTATGTTGGATTACTTAATCTGATTTCTAGTTTAGAGTATGCTGTAGGCTATACATGACCACTTGAATAATCTAACTGTAGAAATTCCACTATGATTGGATTATGCAGATCATGCAGTTGGCCGTTTTAGCTGAAAAACAGATGGGTAATGTGAGATAATTGTTCAGTATCATGTCAATGAACCATAACATTAAAACCACCTGTCTAAAATTGTGTAGGTCCCCAGAACATTGACCTGACGAAAGCTCTGAAGGTGTCTTTTGGTATCTGGCAGGAAGATATTCTATGAATTGCGAGGTGGAGCCTCCATGGACTGGACTTTTGTCCAACACATCCCAAAGATGCTTAATCGAATTGTGATCTGGGGAATCTGGAGGTCAAGTCAACATCTTGAACTTTCTGACAACAATTTTTTGTGGTGTGGCAGGTCGCATTATCTTGCTCAAAGAGGCCAATGCCATTATGGATTAACGTTGCCATGAAGGGGTGTACATACTCTGCACCAATGGTTAGGTAGGTGGTATGTGTCAAAGTAACATCCACATGAATTCCATGACCCAAGGTCACCCAGCAGAAAATTGCCCAGAGTATCACACTGTCAGTTATTCAATTCACCTGTGAGTGGTTTTAATGTTAGAACTGGTTGGTCTAAGTGAATACTGTTGCTAAAACCTAAACTTTAGATCACTTTTTCCTCAGTAAAACTCACAATGTTGGTACCTACAAAACAGTTCATCAGAGTCCTTTTGTGCAAAGAAATTGGTCAAATGGTGAAATGTAGGTATTTACCTCTACATGACATAATTCTGCACATACTATACTTACATGTGCAGTAAATGTTATTTTTTTATAGGTTTAACTGTAGTAAACAAAGCAGAAGTTGTAATATGGTATATTGGTGCTTAAATGTATGTGACCTTTTAGACTTTCGAGTATTTCTGCAAAAATATTATCTTGATAATATGATCTTGTGTTGGAACGCAGTGGGTTTCTTTGTCTAGACATAATGGTTCTCATTTAAACCAAAATGTTCTATATACAGAATGTTTTCAAATGGTCTTCTAGATTGTCCACGCGCTACATAATGGGCAGGAGTGTTCTTGTGGAGAGCAATGGCTTACTCCTTGCCATGCACACCATTATTGTTTAGTGTTCTCCTGATAACATTAGCATTGATTTAACATTAGCAAATGTATGAGAGGCCTTTAGTTGCTTAGCCTTTACCCTGGGTTAGTTTGTGACCTCATGAATTATTACTTGCCTTGTGCTTGAAATTATTTTTGTTGGATGACCGAGTAACAGTGGTATTGAATTTTTTCCATTTGTACACATTCTGTCTGACCGTGGAGTGATGGGGTCCAGTCTCTTCAGAGATGGCATTGTAACCTTTTCCAGCCTGATGATTATCGGCTATTCATATTGAGGTCTGAAATCTTTGTTCATGCCATGAGATACTTCCACAAATGTGTTTTGAAGATCAGAATATGACAGATCCCTGTTCTTTAATTACAACAGGACCCCCACTCAGACCTGAATGTCATCCCATTGTTGATAATACCTGAATCTATTTTCACCTTCAAATTAACTGCTATTGGTAGAGATTCATATAATTTTGCCGCTCATACAGTGGGGCAAAAAAGTATTTAGTCAGACACTGGTTGTGTACTCCTACTTGGAAAGATGAGAGGTCTGTAATTTATCATAGGTACACTTCAACTATGATAGACAAAATGAGAAAAAAAAATCCAGGAAATCATGTTGTAGGATTTTTAAAGAATTTAATTGTAAATTATGGTGGAAAATAAGTATTTGGTCAATAACAAAAGTTCAACTCAATACTTTGCAACATAACCTTTGTTGGCAATGACAGAGGTCAAACGTTTCCTGCAAGTCTTCACTAGGTTTGCACACACTGTGGTCGGTATTTTGACCCATTCCTCCATGCAGATCTCCTCTAGAGCAGTGATGTTTTGGGGCTGTCGCTGGGCAACACGGACTATCAACTCCCTCCACAAATTTTCTATGGGGTTGAGGTCTGGAGACTGGCTAGGCCACACATGCTTTTTACGGAGCCACTCCTTCGTTGCCCGAGTGGTGTTTGAGATCATTGTCATGCTGCCCAGCCATGTTCCATCTTCAATGCTCTCACTGATGGAAGGAGGTTTTGGCTTAAAATCTAATTCTTCCCTTAAGACGGATCAGTCGTCCTGTCCCCTTTGCAGAAAAACAATGGTGTTCTTGGGATGCAACTCAGCAATTTTTTTCCTCCGAACACGAGGAGTTGAGTTTTTACCAAAAAGTTCTATATTGATTTCATCTGACCACATGATGTCCTCTCAGTCTTTTTCTGGATCATCCATATGCTCTCTGGCAAACTTCAGATGGGCCTGGACATGTACTGGCTTAAGCAGGGGGACACGCCTGGCACTGCAGGATGAGAATCCCTCTTGGCATAGTGTGTTACTGATGGTAGCCTTTGTTACTTTGGTCCCAGCTCTCTGCAGGTCATTCATCAGGTTCCTCCGTGTAGTTTGGGATTTTTGCTCACCGTTCTCATGATCATTTTGACTCCATGGGATGAGATCTTGCGTGGGGCCCCAGATCGAGGGAGATTATCAATGGTCTTGTATGTCTTCAATTTTCTCACAATTGCTCCCACAGTTGATTTATTCACAACCAAACCTGCTTACCTATTGTAAATTCACTCTTCCTAACCTGGTGCAGGTCTACAATTTTCTTCCTGATGTCCTTTGACAGCTCTTTGGTCTTGGCCATGGTTGAGTTTGGAGTCTTTTTTTTTTTTTGAAGCTGTGGACAAGTTTTTTTTTTTTTTTATACAGATAATGAGGTCAAACAGATGCCATTAATGCAGATAATGAGTGGAGGACAGAAGAGCTTCTTAAAGAAGTTGTTACAGGTCTGGGAGAGCCAGAAATCTTGTTTCTGGGTGACCACATACTTATTTTGCACCATGATTTAAAATGTAATTCTTTAAAAATCCTGCAATTTTTTTTTCTCATTTTGTCACTCATAGTTGAAGTGTACCTATGATGGAACTTACAGACCTCTCTCATCTTTCTAAGTAATAGAACAATCAGTGACTGACTAAATAATTTTTTGCCCCACTGTAGATATGTAGCATTGGAACATCAAAATTCTAAAGGGTTCACAAACTTTCAAGCACCACTGTATGTTTAAGGAAATGTTGCTGGAACAGGTTGATCTGGCCACTGAGTGTGACAGAGGTAGGGTGAATCATCCTTCCTATTTACTCCCAAGATGCTGCAGGGACAAGTGCCTGCACTCTGTATTAACAATCCCACCTTCATCACACTGGGTTCTGGGTTTGTTTTCACCATGCCGGTTTGTTTTCTACCTTTATAGTGTGGGGAGAAAAATCCTACTCGTGTCACTTGTGTACTGCAAAATGTACTTTTCTTCCCAAAGAACAAATCACACATTTATTTTTGAAAGTATTTTGAATTCTTCAGCATTTTGTATCTATCACAAAATAGTGTTGTAAAACACTGACATCATTTTTATACATGTGCCTGTGCCAGATTACAATGAAAAACCTGTTTACTAGAGACTTGTTTGTAGTATAAGCCTAAAGGCAAGTCATGAATTGTCGATGTGAAACACTTGGGGATTGGTGGAGGAACTCTTACATAAGTCGGTACAGATCAGATTCTACCGATGTTGTCAAGCACAACTAGCTGCTGCATGGGGGTTATGTAAGAACTGTACAGACTGCACCACAATTTCCTTACGTCATGTGGGACCGCAACTCTCTCAAAAGAGAGAAATTGTACTGATGTGAGACCCATGTCACTAAAACCATGGTAAGGTGGACTAATTAAAATTATTTCGAGTCTGGGGGGAGAGTACTTGTGTTGAGGTTTTAGGAACAACTGGGCTCAAGAAAGCTTGCAAATAAGATTAGCTGTACTTTAAAATGATTAGTACTTGTGTAAATCCATATTGTGCATAACTGTTGTAGTCAAAATATAAGTATTGTGTTGTCTAGGAAACCTGTTACTTGATGCCTTGAGTGAGTTGCTGCACCTTTCTAAAGTGTTTGAGGAAAAAAGTTGGCATATTGGTGCATTATCACTGTTAATATTCTGATAAACAGAACATTAAATCCAGTTAGCGATTTTGGGCCACACCAGTTCTGAAAATGTAACATTTTGCATACAGTGGGAATTCACGAAAGACTACTAACCTCTGTACAAAATCTGCTAAATATCATATTTTACAGTTTAAATGTATACTCATTGCCATTAATATAAAGCACCCAGAATGAAATGTTGGATTGCTGCAAAACTTGCTTTGTTCTCGAAACAACTGCAAACGAACATGATGATGGCTGGCTGTTAAGGGCCGGACACTTGACGGGCACCACAACACATTCCTTCTCCTAAGCACCTGGAAATGGTCCAGGCAGAGACAGGGGTATGCAGTGCCACCTGTGTCTGGATGGTGGATAAGGAAACTCTGGGAACTGCTTGTGCCTGTCGATGGACCAAACTATTCTCTCTACTGGTGGTCTGTCTGGGCTGGCCAGAGCCTGTTCGCCATGGATGCATGCCCTCACGGAACCACTGCTCCTAACAGCTAGGTCAAAATATCCTATAAGGCAGGCAATTTGTCTAAACGACCATCCAGGGACAACCCATTTAGTATGAAAAGCTGCTAAAAACTTTGCCTACATTGATTAAATGTCAGCTAAAAGAAGAGTGAAATGTAAACACTGACTTTATGAAGATATTAAATAAAAAATGTTAGCCTATTACACTGGGCTATCAGGCTAATTTCCACCACTCACATATTACACACACTTTTTTTTGTGCAAACTTGGGTGACATAACTTCACCCTTTTCTTTTTTCTCCTGACTTGGTTTTCTTTATTTGCGTTTATGGTACCGGTAATCAGATTTTTATTTTAAATGCAACACGATGATTCTCTTCGAGAATCTGCTTTGAGAATTGACTGAACCATTTAATGCTGTGGGGGCTGAGGCTAGCGGAGGCTCTGGATGTTTCCTTTTTGGCAAACAAGAAAAATAAAAGATAATGGCTTAAATAAATATCCAGTGAATGATTAAATTTATTAGTTTAAAAACGGCGCTCTTTCATTTCTCACAAACAGCTTGCTCCAATCGTGGGCTTTTTAAGTGCGGTATATTGCAGACCCAACAGCTTATGTTTATTTGAGGTAACATCAAACATACACCTGAGAAACTAGGGCTGCAACTAACGATTATTAATAATCGATTAGTCGGTCGATTATTTTTTCGATGAATCAGGTAAAAAAACAAACCAAAAAAAACACCTTTCCATGTCTTTATTCAGAAATATAACATTAAATAACAGAGCAAATAAGTGCTTACAATAAATGAATAATAATAAATTAAATTTATTAATAAATTAAAATAACAAATTAAACAATAAAGAAAAATAAGTGCATCTCTGATGCAAATACTACATACAAACTCATTCACGCTCTTTCTTTAGGAACTTTGCATTGCAAGCCAAAAATGTTATCATGTCAACATGATCCTGGCTAAAGCTGGCTCTCTTTTTTAGAGACTATATTTCCTGCCGCAGAAAATAGACGCTCAGACAGTGTTCAAGTAGTAGGAATGCATAAATAGGACTTGGCTAGCCTGGCCAATATAGGATATCTGTCTTTTAACTCCATAACTGTCGTTATCCAGCTAACCAGCATCAAACCCTGCTATTCCCGTTCGCATAGTATGAGTGCGCCATTACGTTTTCCTCACTTCAAAACAGAACAAACTCGGGATATTGTGGTGACTTGCGCTGTTGCTGAGCTCCGATCATCCTCATCGCGTGACTGCAACATGTTTTCTAGTGATGTGTCGGTCACGGACTGATCCAGCTTTTTGAGACGAACGACAGGAGCCGGTTCCTGATTGTTAGCCGGTTTATATATTTTTTAATTTATTGTACATTCCGACACATTGCTGCTTATTGCACTTCTTGTTAGATGCTAAACTACATGTCGTAGTTGTAATGACAAGAAAGATGACAAAGTTGAATCTAATCTAATGTGTGTGTATGTATGTTTGTATGTGTGTATATATATATATATATAATCCCCTCAGAGAGAATCTTTTTTCTAAAACAGGTCAGATCATAACAGAAAGGAGGAGCAGGATCAACCCCTCAAAGATGAGATCCTTAGGGTTTTTTTTTACTTGCCAATCTTTATTAAAAAAACTGTAACCTGGATGCTGCTTTTTCTTTTTTTGCACATTTTTATTTAGATTTTGTTGAGTGATGTTTGGTTGATGATGTCTTGTTTCCCTGTATACAGTTGCAAATTTACAAATAATACACATAGTCAGAGACCTGAGACCAGATTGGACCTGTAATTGAGATGGGGCTTCGTTTTTGTATTTTATTTTACTGTGTTCCATTGAGTATATAAATAAAAACCATATTAATAATAACAAACATTGGATATTATGTGTTTTTACATTAGTAATTCATTTTACACATAATTTGGTAATAAATTAAGCTACAAAAAATCTAAAGAGCCACTTGGGAGCCGAAAGAGTCGGCTTTTTTAGTGAGCCGAGCCAAAAGAACCGGCTCTCTGAAAAGAGTCGAAATTCCCATCACAAATGTTTTCGTTTCGTTTCGAGGGCTGTATCAGCACCGGTCAGATCACTTTTGCAAAGCTTGAATGTTACTCATGTTTCTACACTTTTGAGGTTTTACGCAGAACTTTCTTTTCTGCTTCGGTCATAATTTATTTAATTCTTAACGCTAACTTATTTTGAAGATTCCGCGTCCGCTCCTGCTCCGCCTCGCTCCGTTCAATCGCTCGTTTTGTTTTTTCCAGCGTGAAGTGCCGCAAGTAACGTAAGCGGATATGATAAGGCGGGGGACACATAAATCATGTGACACAACGAATCGATAATGAAATTGTCGACGCTTTTAATAATCGATTTTTTATCGATTTTATCGATTCGTTGTTGCAGCCATATGAGAAACTTTGACATTATTTCTTCCCCGGTAATGTGATGAACAAATGGTTGACTACAGACTCATTTAAAATTACCTTGTAATGGCTGAGACAAAGGTGGTAGTTTAATCTTTGGACATAAAGGCTACGAAGCACAATAACGTGTATTTCTCTAATATCAGGTGCGAGTACAAGATACATAATGAGCCTACATTTCTCCTACACTTGTGGACCTTTTGAATACATTTAAGGCTAGGTTTAACTCGGGATATCTAATCTAAAATTGTGCTTATTAAGTGTAAATTGCTCTAAGATGGGTTCTGAATGCAGTTTATAATAGTCGAGGTATAAAAGCACTCCATAGTGAAACCACTGCACAAGTAATTTCTATTAATTGACACATACATATAAACATGACCTAAAAGGCAGATTTCGGTAAATGAATAAATAAATATTTAATGTTAAAGTTTTTGATATATGGACACAAACAACACACAAAGCTACAATGGTTTTAATTAACCTGCCAAGCGTAGGACAATGGGACAGTTTACTCAAATTAAACAAACTCAAATTAAACAATGTTTCTTCAAACCCCAACTGACCAAGCCACAAATCTTTTTGGGGGGATTTTGGTGAAATGGAACACTCAATCTTTGCTTTACTTAAATAGATTCTACTTCCCATCTTCTACTTCATATTTTCTACTTCCTATATCCATCTTCTGCCCCTATCTTCTACTTCCTATCTTTTTGTTTTTGCTAGCCAGCATTCTACTTGGGCATCATGTTGGCTACTAAAATATGTTAAATAAAAATATACTCAAAAAAGAATTATTTAAGAACGTATTTAAGAAATGTAAGCATTTACTAGACAGTAGTTTTTGATCAGTAAAACACAACTATACGAAGATAATGAGTGTCAAGCTTAAATGTCCCACTTTACCAATGTTCACCCTAATTATGTGGTATTTTTGTCAGTAGCAAAGTAAATAAAAAAGTATATATTAGACATGTTGTTGTTGGATTTCTATCAAATGCATTTAGTTCTCTGTAATCATTTTTGAGTTGCACAGGTTTAAGTAAAACCAAAAAAGAGAAAAACTAAGTCACGTCGTTTTTTTTTCTGTCAACCAAATTGGTTTTGTCAGCCAAACTGGTTTGTTGCTCAGACTTTCACCCTTTGCTTACTAATGCAGTATTTACACTTCAAGCTCATTTGTATCTGCAGACTGTTACAGTGCAGCTCTCAGCCTTCCTGCACAATGCTGCAAATGTCAACAGCACAGCTGCACCTCAGGTATCACCTACTAATTTGGTTTTCAACAGTCTGGCTGTGCTGTGTAAGAGGACTTAAGGCTGCCTTGCTGAGACAGGCAAAACACAATCCGAAGGGGGAGTGTGGGCACTCGTACAGGAAGTACTAGTTGCTAAGCAACCTCCTTCCAAAAAAGCTCCTTTCATTTTTAATTGATTGCGTGTATGGGTGCTGTGAGGTTATAGGAAGGCACATCTCAAGATACGTTCCTACACTGATCTGGAGGGCAGGATTAAAGGACAAAACTAGAAGCAGCAAAAATTTGTAGAAAATTAAATCTCACGCTCCTCTAGTGATGCTGTCAACAATCTTATTTTTATCAGTAAATTCTTCCTTGTTACCATAGTCAGTAAACAACTTTTGCGTGACATTTTCCATTGCAACCGACCAAATCAGTTCTGCACGCAATAAACTGCTCACTCCTGTAACTCCAGTTTTGACAGTTTGTGCCTTTAACCTCTCCTTTCTTTGACTGGAGTGCACGTGTAATGTCTTAAACTTGTAAACATTCAACCATAATACAACCAGAAAAACTAGAACACCTCTGCCTGTTGCTGCACTTAACAGCACTATGTGCCGTTCCTTCTTTATGTACATTTTTTGTTAATGTAATTTGTCAGACTTTTCAAATACTGTCAAGTTAATTTGTCACAGGGAAGAGTAGGTTAGCTGATCTAATAGAGGTATAATTTACCAGTAATCTTTACACTCTAACCTGTGCATAATAGATTATTGGTGGTTCTTTGAGTAATGCTTTGATTGCAGAGTATCATATAGCAGTCTAGTCAGCATGACTTTCCTTACTCGCGTTCTTTTAACCACTAGTGGACTTGGATAGTAAATATTCATGTTTAATAAGGCATTTTGGTATGTACTTATAGCGCCATCTACTGAACTCAACCTGTTAATACAATGGAAGGAAATCCGCCTTCAACACATTTGCCTTTAAAATGGCTTATTAGCTGTGGATCAAAGATCAGAACACCCCTGCCAATATCTCACGTTAAAGCCCGACCTCGAGTGTATTACTGAGATTATACCACAGTTCCTTTGTCGCCATTTACTGTTAGATTTTAAGATAAGGAGCACAGAAGAAATTATCAGCCTTCCTGAGGTAAAATAGTTCCATTCTATCGTTACCCCGCGGCTAAGCCCTTCAGTCATTAAAGTCAAGGAACAGAATTACCAATAACTGTTTATTATACAGACAATAACACAAATGTATCGATTGGTAAATTTTAATTCATTAAAAATAATGTTTACTTACAGTGGTGCTTGAAAGTTTGTGAACCCTTTATAATTTTCTATATTTCTGCATAAATGGGACCTAAAACATCATCAGTCCTAAAAGTAGACAAAGAGAACACAGTTAAACAAATGAGACAAAAATATTATACTTGGTCATTTATTTATTGAGGAAAATGATCCAATATTACATATTAATGAGTGGCAAAATTATGTGAGCCTCTAGGATTAGCAGTTCATTTGAAGATGAAATTAGAGTCAGGTGTTTTCAGTCAATGGGATACCAATCAGGTGTGAGTGGGCACCCTGTTTTATTTAAAGAACAGGGATCTATCAAAGTCTGCTCTTCACAACACACGTTTGTGGAAGTGTATCATGGCACGAACAAAGGAGATTTCTGAGGACCTCAGAAAAAGTTGTTGTTGGTGCTCATCAGGCTGGAAAAGGCTACAAAACCATCTCTAAAGAGTTTGGACTCCACCAATCCACAGTCAGACAGATTGTGTACAAATGGAGGAAATTCAAGACCATTGTTACCCTCCCCAGGAGTGGTCGACCAACAAAAATCACTCCAAGAGCAATTTTTAGCAATTTCTAGCAATTTTTGCAACATATTTAATCACACAGAATCTCATCGCAGTTGAAATGTATTGTTAATCCCACTTATGTTATATTGTATTCACACAGAATCTCATCTCATTTGCCATGTATTATTAATCCCAATTGGAATATGTTTTTAATCATAGACGTGAGACATCCAAGGGATGTCATCCAAATTGCTGTATATTGTACTACATGGTCATATATTGCAATTGGAATGGTGGGTGGGGCAAATGAGACATCTAAGTGATGTCATCCCAATTGCAGTATACTGTACCACAGGGTCATATAATGCAATTGGGATGTGGGTGGGGCCACTGTGACATCTAAGAGAAGTCATCCCATTTGCAGTGTATTGTACCTCAGTGTCCTATATTGCAATTGGGATGAGGGCATGGCTCCAATTAACACCCAGTCCTTAATTAATAGTCATCCCACTTCAGATGTATTTGACATAAGAATATATTGCAATTGGGAGGGCCAATATGTAAATGAGGGGTGGGAACCAGAGCCAGAACATGCTGCATGGAACACCCAGAACCCTCATATTGACCGGGGTCACCAGTCTGGACTTGGTAATTTGTGAAGTTTCAGTTGCAATATACCCTACTGCGAAAATGGATCCGAATCTCGGATACAGTCCCATGTCCCATATAAAGTGACAATGGCAATCTATATGAATGGGCCATTGTCCAGAAACCATATAAGTGGACTTACTCCAAACATGTATTTCTGTATCAAGTACTTTATTTATTTAATAATACAATAAAGCACAACAAATACCAGTGTTGCTAATGAATCTAACTACTAATTTTAGTCCTGGCCCATTTGTTTATCTGTGATTATGTTAATATCTATATAGACAGGCAATTTTGTGTACAGCGCTAAAAAGTGTCACTGCAGTATAGGCTAATTTTAATTCCAAACTTTCATAAGGTCCAGCTGGGCAAAAAAAATCACAAAGTAATTAAAAGTCTTTTAGTAAAGTCATATTTCCTTGAATTTAATTTTTGTTGTAGCTTGATCTTTAAACATCCTCCATAACAACACATTCTTAGCATCTGTTTAAAAGCACCAAGATGTAGCTACAGTAAGCCAAGATGCTATTACTCTTTTTACTAATAATTAACTCATTCAGTGGATAAAATGGATTACTTTTTTTGCTAATTGTTTTCCAAAAACAGGCTCATATGTTTCAACAGTCCTTGAAATGTGCCAAACAGAAAAAATATGGCATGTGTGCCAATACTTTTGGTCGTGTGCGAGGGAGTGTCCTAATACTTTTGGCCATGTGCGGGGGCATGTCCTAATACTTTTATATGTTTAAGTATGGGCAGATGTAATAACAGGTCACCAAGTCTCACTGGGTGCTCTGTGATGACATCATCGATTTCAGTTACAATTGGAATTTTGTCAGTTAGGATTTGAATCTGAACATTTCCTCAATGCATTTCTATGGGAGATTGTTAACTTTAAACTTAAATCTATTAAACATAATATATCGGATCAACTCCAAAAGACAAAGCACATAGCATTGAAGCGTGTCTGTACGGTAAACGGTTCGAGCTGTGTTAATCACAGAAATGTGTGGAAGAATAAGAACTGACAAGAATTCTAAGAAGTATGAAAGATAACAATATACAGTGCCTTTCCAACAATGCATAATCATTATGTACTACTTTTGAAATAAGTTTAAATATTAAAAAAAGTATTTTAACACAAAAAGTGAATTAACAGTTTTAATTAACAGTTCAGTTAATTATACAATTTTTTTTCTACAAACAGTTCATATAATTTCAATAACACCAAAGTCTTAAAACCTAATAGCCTTGTTTTGCAATGTAGGGATTATTTCAAGATGCATCATAACAGGTATTTTAAAAAAGACTGGGTCCATGTCAAGTGGGCGGCCAGGAAAATTGATCATACAAATCAGACGGATGGAGCCAGTTGTGGAGTTTTTGTAATGAAGGTAAATTTATATTTGTACTATGTTAATTATTGAATTAAACGTGTATGGGGCAACAATGCCACTATAGCAAAATAGTAGTAAACCTAACAGCTGAAACAGGATGATGGTGAAAACTCTTTATGTAATTTGAACATGTTTAAGTAAATAATTTTGTGTATATACAGTTGTGTGCAAAGTTTGGTGCCCCTAGTTAAATTGCTTGTTTGATTTTCTAAGTGAAAATAACTGAGACATATCCTCTACAAAGAACACACTTTGACATTTATTTACTGAACCTAACATATTTGAAAAACTAATGGCCTAGCCATGTTTTTTCCAAACATGTTAAACCCAGTAAATGTAGAGAAATATAGACACTGTGTACAAAACTGCCTTATTTCTGTTTGTTTTCTATAAAGCAGTTGCAAGAATCTCCTGGAATTTCCTGGAGTCCTGGAGACCTGGACTCCTTCACAGTTTGATGATTTTTCTACCAAAGCATATTTGATTTGTACCTTTATGGGACCATGTCTTTTGACTAATTTCAGTTCTGGTATGTCTGATTACATATTCTGGACATTTTAAGATTTGAAGTGTAACTATTTGTGTTATGCCAGTAAACAAATAGTTGTGAAATCCTGAAAGAGCTGAGTAGGGAAACACTGATGGTTTATTCACTGAGGGAACTTTAATCAAATTTTTTATTTGTATTTTCTTTTCTTTGCTGTTATTTCTTACAATCTAAATTTGCATTGCCTTACAGTTGCAGGTCACTCACCATAGGCACCGTTTATTCACAACAGGCACTGTACCCTGATAAACAAGGTGCTGGGGTGAACAGGGTTCTGAGAGTTTTCCCAGAAATATCAAGGAAATTAACAGGAAAAACATATATTTGATATTCAAAAAATATCTTCATTGTGCATGTGTTCTTCATTCTCCTGACTTTTCACCTTTTTGTGAAACATTGAAACATTCCAAAAAATTCACCAGTTGATAGGACAAGCCTGCAAAAAAGGATTCCCTTGTGGAAAATGAGGCATATGATTCTGTCCAGTAAACTCTATGTTGATGCTATATGCTATATTTTGACCCTATTGTGGCAGTGCATGCACAGACTTTCATAATAACATAAGCATTAACATTATTTAGCAATGAACAAAATGTAGACACATTTTTGATATAATGTGAGTGGCTAATGTGACATAAATTAAGTATTTTTTTTCCTTAAAACAGATGGCTGAAGTCATTGTTTCTCAGTTTCCTGAAATTCCCACTCTTGCATCTTACAGATCCAATGTGACGCAATGCCAACGGTGGTACCACATTACGTGTACAAAAATGAGCCACAGCAAGTTTGGACGTGCAAGTAACCAAAGCTGGGAATGTTGTTTAAAATACATTTAGCATGTTTCCCACTTTACACACGTGGACAAAATTGTTGGTACCCCTCAGTTAATGAAAGAAAAACCCACAATGGTAACAGAAATAACTTTAATCTGACAAAAGTAATAATAAATACAAAGTCTATGAAAATGAACAAATGAAAGTCAGACATTTCTTTTCAACCATGCTTCAACAGAATTATTTTAAAAAATAAACTCATGAAACAGGCCTGGACAGAGATGATGGTACCCTTAACTTAACATATTTTGTTGCACAACCTTTTGAGGCAATCACTGCAATCAAACAATTCCTGTATCTGTCAGTGAGACTTCTTCACCTCTCAGCAGGTATTTTGGCCCACTCCTCATGAGCCAGACAGCATGTTTCAGCTCCTTCCAAAGATGCTCAATAGGATTTAGGTCAGGGCTCATAGAAGGCCACTTCAGAATAGTCCAGTGTTTTCCTCTTAGCCATTCTTGGGTGTTTTTAGATGTGTGTTTTGGGTCATTATCCTGTTGCAAGACCAATGAGCAAACTTTCTGACACTGGGAAGCACATTTCTCACTAGAATTCCTTGATAGTCTTGAGACTTCATTGTACCCTGTACAGATTCAAGACACCCTGTGCCAGATGGAGCAAAGCAGCCCCAGAACATAACAGAGCCTCATCCATAGGGACAGTGTTCTTATCTTCATATGCTTAATTTTTCCCTCTGTGAACATAGAGCTGATGTGCCTTGCCAAAAAGTTCCATGTATGTCTCATCTGTCCATAGGACATTCTCCCAGAAGCTTTGTGGCTTGTCAACATGTAGTTTGGCAAATTCCAGTCTGGCTATTTTATGTTTTGTTTTCAACAATGGTGTCCTCCTTGGTCGTCTCCCATTAAGTCCACTTTGGCTCAAACATCGATGGATGGTGCAATCTGACACATGTTCCTTGAGCTTGAAGTTCACCTTTAATCTCTTTAGAAGTTCTTCTTGGCTCTTTTGTTACCATTCGTATTATCCGTCTCTTTGATTTGTCATCAATTTTCCTCCTGCGTCCATGTCCAGGGAGTTTGGCTACAGTCCCATGGGTCTTAAATTTCTGAATAATATATGCAACTGTAGTCACAGGAACATCAAGCTGCTTGGAGATGGTCTTATAACCTTTACCTTTAACATGCTTGCCTATAATTTTCTTTATAATATCCTGAGACAACTCTTTGCTTCCTCTGGTCCATGTTGAGTGTGGTCCACACCTTGTCACCAAACAGCACAGTGACTACCTGAAGCCCTATATATAGGCCCACTGATTGATTACAAGATTGTAGACACCTGTGATGCTAATTAGTGAACACTCCTTGATTTAACATGTCCCTTTGGTCACGTTTACTGTTGAAGCATGGTTGAAAAGCAATGTCTGACTTTCATTTGTTCATTTTCACAGACTTTGTATTTATTATTACTTTTGTCAGATTAAAGTTATTTCTTTTACCATTGTGGGTTTTTCTTTGATTAACTGAGGGGTACCTACAATTTTGTCCATGTGTGTAATTGTGTGCCTTCTATGAAGGCAATTTTCGTTATTTTTGTTTGTCTTTTCTTGTTGTGAAATTATTTTTCACAAGTTTGAGTTACTTACCATATTTTTCGGACCATAAGGCGCACTTAAAATCCTTTAATTTTCTCAAAAATTGACAGTGCGCCTTTAAATGCGGTGCGTCTAATGTATTAATTAATTCTGGTTGAGCCTTCTGACCTAGAACCGATTGTAGATGGTACACGACGCTCATAAATCTGTCAAAATGTTTTAGCACGGTCTTGGTAAGTTACGAAGCTTACGGCAACCGTAGTCAGGAAACATTGCTGAGTAATACGGTATGTGCTTCAGCATTAGGGTGTGTGCATTCATTCATTTATTTTCGAAGCGGATTTCAAACTCAACGCTATCAGTCACGCAGTACAACATGGACATAAAGCAGCTGCGAGAGAATTCAACATTAACGAATCAATGATACGGAAGTGGAGGAAGCAAGAAGACGTCCTGCACCAGGTAAAGACCAAACTGAGCTTCCGATGGAACTTAAGAGTTTTGTTTCATTTCATGCGTCTTATAACCCGCTGCGCTTTATGTATGAAAATATACCCGTTAGCAGCCGATCGTTGATATTGCGTCTTATAATTCGGTGCGCTTTATGGTCCGGAAAATACGGTAATTTGTTGTATTTAAATTTAATTTGAGGATGTGTGTAGACAGTCAAGGCAATTACATTTTCACAGTGTTTCTGTCCAGTGACTGCCATTCAAAGGGGTAGCATTTAGGATTTTGTATTAATTGTAATTCTAGTAATGGCAGAAACTGAGCTATATAATTTTATAAAGAAATTGATAAAGTGCTCAAAATACAAAATACAAGTGGTCAGTATTTTAGCTACATTTTTTAAAATACAAATTGGAAGTCAGAATACATATACATGGATGAGGTAAGTTTTTTTCAAACCTGTATTAACACAGCATTTTATAAATGTAGTGCCGAATTACAGTTCTATAGCTGAGGTATCAAAGTGTGCATTAATTGATGTTCCTTGTGGTTCACTGTGGAGGTGGTTTTACCTTTTGTAGCAACAAACTTTAATAGTTTAAAAATGGACAACAGTCACTCTAAAACAAAATAAATTAGTTTGAAATCTAAATTATAACTGTAGTATATCTATTTATTAGTGTGTTGTGTAAGCAACATAATATTGTTCTTCCAATTATTAGGGTGATTGCCTATAGAGGCAATCTAATGATAACACTTTCGGATAACAATAGTGTAATTGCCTATATAGGCAATCACACTAATAATAACAAGAAAAAGAACAATAACAATAGTGTGATTGCCTTATTAGTCTTATTATTAGTCTTTTTAGTGTGTTGCATCAGCAACACAATATTGTTTTTCCAAATTATTATTAGTGTGTTGCGTTAGTAACAGGATTGTTCTTCCAATTATTATTATTATTATTATTATTATTATTAAACTGCTTCAAAAGCAATGTGAATTGTTATCTCTCATACTTATTATTATTGGCGATTCTTCTTCCACACATTTCTGTGATTAATACGGCTTGAACCATTTAGCATACAGACATCCTTCAAACATGTAGATACATAGATAATCACTCTGTGTGGTGCACTGTGATTTTTGGAGACGATCTGATTTATCGTTTTTAATATATTTAAGTTTAAAAATTAAAAATCTCCCACAGTAATGCATTGAGGGAATGTTCAGATTCAAATCCTAACGGACAAAATTCAAACTGTAACTGTAATCGATGATGTCACCACAGAGAACTCAGTGAGACTGGGTGACCTGCTATTACTTCTACTGATACACGAAACATATAAAAGTATTAGGGCACACCCCACACATGGCCAAAAGTATTAGGACACGCCCCAGTATGTGGCCAAAAGTATCGGGACACCATAGCAACTACCTAATAACACCTTAGCAACCACCTGGGACACCATAGCAACTGCCTAGCAACCACCTAGCCACACCTTAGTAACCACTTTGGAATAACTTAGCAACCACCTAGCAACACCATAACAATGACCTGGAATAGCATAGTATGGGACATACTTGGTATGGGACACCATACCAATGGCCTAGCAACCACATAGCAACACCTTAGCAACTACCTGGGATACCTCAGCAACCACCTAACAGCCACGTGGGACACCATAGCAACTGCCTAGCAACCACCTAGCAACACTATTCTTTGCCACATTTCAAGCACTGTTGTAGGTCCTTCAGAAAATGCAGATCTAGTTATTACTATTGTTATGCGAAAGCCTTATTTTTCTTCTTATTAGTGTGATTGCCTATTGCCTTATTATTATTATTATTATTAGTGTGATTGCCTATTGCCTTCTTCTTATTATTATTAGTGGGATTGCCTATATAGGCCCCGCAGGTGCCCCGCAAAGTCCGAATTTTCCCATAGGAAATGAATGGGCCAAAAATTAATGAATAATAACTCAGTCAGTTGTTGACATTCCCGAGTGCAATCTGAGATGATATGTGATGCCCATGGGGCCCCTGTGGACCCCGGCTGGGCACTGGGGCCCCTGGCGGGCCAATGACTGTAACTCAGTCAGTTTTCGACCTACGGCCACAAAATTCAGCAGGCTTGGTCCTGGGTGCAATCTGAGGTGATATTTGATGCCCATGGGGCCCCTCTGGACCCCGGCTGGGCACTGGGGCCCCTTGCAGTGCATTGACTGTAACCCATTCACTTTTTAACCTACGCCCACAAAATTTGTCAGGCTTGGTACCGGGTGAACTCTGAGGTGACATGTGATGACAGAGGGTCCTGAGATGGCACTGTATGTAATTCAGTCAATTTTTGACTACAACCACAAAACTAACATTAAACCCATTAAATAATTCATATAAAATTGATTTAACAAAAAAAATTGAAAATACAGTGGGTGTGCATGATTACTGTTCCCTAGCTGTGCTATACACAGTGGTTTTTAGTGCTGTATGTCATGTGGTTGAAATGCTATTAAAATTACAACAATTAAAAATTGAATATATAATTGATTTTACAGAAAATTTAAAATCCAGTTGGTGTGCATGATTCACTGCCCTCTAGCTTTGCTATACACAGTGGTTTTAAGTGCTGTATGTCATGTTGCTGAAATGCTATTAAAATTAAAATTCTTAAAAATTTAATATAAAATTGATTTTACAAAAAATTGAAAATCCAGTGGGTGTGCATGATTACTGCCACCTAATTGTTCTATACACAGTGGTTTTGTATGTAATGTGGTTAAAATACTATTAAAATTAAAGTAATTAAAGAGTAATATTTTATTTTGCACCGGAAATCTTAAGGCTGTATCATTACTACTGCCCAGATGCACTGTACACAGCTGAATTTTATGCTGTGTGTAATATGGCTGTATTGCTACTGAAATTCAAGTAATTAATAATTAAATAAAATACATGATGTACATATATCCAAAATCAATAAACTGTCATTACTGTTATGGTGTTACTGTTATAGTTATGGAGCTACTCACGGTTTTCCTGTACAGGTCCGTATAGTAATGTTAAGGGGGGAAGAATTATATTTAAATACATTGAAACAATTTCGGAGACAACAAATTAGTGTGCATAGTTGTAGGTTTGGTGTAGAAACGTATGCATTTTATTCTGATTGTAAAAGTGCTCTGTTTTATTCGCTATTAACACAAAAAGACGAGAACGTAAAATGTCATTAAAACCGCAAAAGAAGAGGTGTGCATCATTCTCTGTGATCGTACTGTCCTGAATATGTAACTGTTTACTGGCTACCATAATCCATTCAAAAGATATTAGAGCCAAAAAAACGAATATCGAAAATAAAACTAACTTTACCGTGGTGGCAGACGATTATTTTCGATATTCGGTAAAACTCACTCGATATTCACGTAACTCACTCTGTGGGTGAATCCCATTTCAGGGGCTGCATCCTTCGAAGGACGCAGTCTACACGGTCTATGAAGGTGTGTGCTTGGAAGGCTGGGTAGACCGCGGCAAAGACCGAACCAAAATGAGACTGTCTATTCTGCATTGGATTTCCTGTTTGCGTCACAGAACCACCCGCCCGCACCGTATCACAAAACAGCAATAATTGTTATAATAATGCAACCAGAAATTTGGAGTTTAGTTTATATGCTGTTTTTGGTTTTTCAATTATTGGAGGAGAAGCTTCACTGCAGTTCACTGGCATTTATTTTCCCCTCGAGCAGTTTAATAAAGGTCTCCGTTTGCTACTTGCTCCCTAAAACAAAACAAAAAATGTTGCACATTTGCTTTTTAACATTTACCTGTTCGCGTTTTTAAATCCTTACATTTAAATAACGTATATTCCTCAGCCAATCGTTGCGATATCCCCAAGTTCCCCTCAATGCACCTCGGGATATGGTAGGTCGTGAAGGATACATCATACATGCATACATGTATCCTTCGTTTTCAGGGAAAAGAAGGTCGCATTTGTCGGCCGCATACGAAGGAGCCTTCGTAATGGGACAGCCTAGGCGCGCCGCTATGACGCAATCGGTCTTCAAATGCAGCCTTCGAAGGACGCAGCCCCTGAAATGGGATTCACCCTGTGACTCAGCATCTCACCGGACCGTTAGCTAAGCTCGTGCGCGCTGCTGTTCAAAAACGCACGCGAACTTCTAAGAAGTT
Source organism: Ancistrus triradiatus (assembly GCA_025084515.1). Taxonomy (NCBI): domain Eukaryota; kingdom Metazoa; phylum Chordata; class Actinopteri; order Siluriformes; family Loricariidae; genus Ancistrus; species Ancistrus triradiatus. The sequence continues at coordinate 45,676 of JAJAGP010002379.1, read as the reverse complement.
ACCGAAAGTTAAGTCCTTTATCGTAAACTATGTACATGTTTAAAACAGAATGTTTACCAATCCAGTTTAGGCGAGTAGGGTTGCCAACTTCTTCGACCCCCAATCAAAGACACTTTCCTCCATTTTTATATATATGTATATGTGTGTGTGTGTGTGTGTATATATATAAATATATATATATATATATATATATATATATATATACGAGAGAGGAACAGAGAGAGAGGAGAGAACGAGAGAGGAGAGATAGAGATATATATTAATATATATTATAGTATGAATATAGATCATACAGGTGTGTGGTGTGTATATATATATATATAGATATATATGATATATATATATATATATTATATATATATATATATATATATATATATATGTGTTTGTGCGTGTGTGTGTGTGTGTGTGTGTGTATATATATATATATATATATATATATATATATATATATATATATATTGTCACGCCCACGGACAGACCGGCCTTCCAGGCTCGCACGTGTCATCGCTCCTCCTCTTAGGCGTACTGATTGCCTCACCTGTGTCTCGTTACCTGACGCTATAAGTATGGCGTGCGAAGCTCAGTAGGACGCTTCGCAATGAGGTTTCATGCCGTATACACTCCCTCTCCTATCAAGTTCAGTAGAAGTTGATAATAAAGCTATCATTCGTTAAATGCACAGCTCGCGTTTGTCTCCTACCTTTCACCCAGCTCGCGTGACAGTTTGCGAAGCCACTTATGGAGACAGCGGCTGGTGGATTTGAACCCGGCCCTGAACAGAGCCTGGGACAACAACTCGCAGACCTCCGTGCCCGGCTGGAGGAAGTGGCCCACGCCGTCACGGTTCTCGCCGACAATCAACGCACGCTAGGTTCTCTGGTTCCCACGGTTGGCGAATTGTCGCAGCGGGTGTCGCAGCTGACGCCGCCTCCAGCTCCTGCGGCGCTGCCTGAAGTGGTTCCGCTCCCTATCAGCCCTCCTCGTGCCTCGTCCTCATCCTACAGAGTAGCCCTACCGGATAAGTATGATGGTGACCCGGATCGCACCCTAGCAGCTCAAAGTGGTTGGAATCCACCAGCACTCACCGCCGCGTTCCATCAGGGTTTACGTCCCGGCCTTAGGAGGGAAATGGTGGGTCGAGACCTTGACCTCCCCCTGGAGGATCTCATCACGTTGGCCCTTCGCCTGGATCAACTATTGGACACCAGACCCGCTTCTACCCCACGCTCTCCTCCTCTCCACACCGTCCGGGAGGCTTCACCACCAGCGGAAGACATGGAGGTTGCTGACACACGTCTTTCGCCAGCAGAGCGCCGCCGCCGCTTTCAACAAGGACTTTGTTGTTACTGTGGTTCTGATCGTCATCGCCGCCCCAGCTGTTATCTTGCTCCCACACACGGATCCTCTACTGAGCGTGCTCTATCTAGGGCACGCTCACCCCGGGTGAGTCCCTCCTTTACGCTGTCTGTGCGATTGTGCTTCACTGATACTGAGCTCTCATTGACAGCCATGATAGACTCTGGAGCTCAGGGGAACTTCATCGTGGAACATCTCGTCACCAAGTGGACAATCCCCTGCGTTCCCCTTCCTGTGGGTCGGCGTCTCACCACAGCAGACGGCAAACCGTTGGGCACTGGACTTCTCTCACGCATTACGGTTCCTCTATGCCTTTGTACCAGCGCCACCAACGAAGAATCCATCGAGCTATTCCCTGTGGCCTCTTTGGCCCACCAACTCATTTTTGGCCTCCCCTGGCTTTGTCTGCATGATCCCGTCATCTCTTAGTCCGCTCGGGAGATCCTCCGCTGGTCCCCTGGATGTCAGCTGCATTGCCTACGCAGCCCAGTGGTGCAAGTCAGCTCGCTCCCTACTTCCGATCCTTCGCCTCTGTCTCGCATTGTGCCACAAGAGTATTGGGACCTGGCTTCTGTCTTCGGTGAAGGCGCCCCTACGCGTCTCCCTCCTCATCGCAGTTACGACTGTGCCATCGACCTTCTTCCCAACGCACCGCTACCAAAAGCTCGTCTCTGTCCTCTCTCGCCAGCAGAGGAAAACGCCATGCAGGAATACATCACGGAGTATCTGGCCCTGGGGTTCATCCGTCCGTCTACCTCGCCAGTGTCAGCTGGATTCTTCTTCGTCCCCAAGAAGGACTCAGGGCTGCGTCCCACCATCGACTACCGCCAGCCCAACCTCATTACGCGCAAGTACGCTTACCCGCTCCCAATGGTCCTGTCGGCACTTGAATTGCTCCGCAAAGTGCAACTTGATTTGCATGAGAGAGGGGGATGAGTGGAAGACAGCATTCAGCACCAGTTCAGGTCATTATGAATACCTAGTTATGCCATTCGGACTGGCCAACGCACCATCCGTCTTTCAGGCATTTGTAAATGATGTGCTTCGGGACATGCTGGGACAGTTCGTATTGTTTTATTTAGATGATATCTTGGTTTTCTCCACAGACCTTGCTACTCACACCACCCATGTTCGCAGAGTCCTGGAGCGGTTGCACTCCCATCATCTCAGGATAAAAGCCGAAAAGTGCGAATTTCCAACTGTAATGCTGGGAGGCGAGAGAAACAAGGAGACGAACGCAGGTTGGGAAAAAAGGGGGGGATTTATTCAACAAAAGGCAACACAGCGAACAGAAAAGGCAAGGACCGAATACAGGTGTAAACAGAAACTAAGCAGAGGCCGAGAACGGGTACAAAACAAACACGAAAACAGGTAGGGAAACAAAACCCACAGCGATGACGCAAAACGGGTGGAAACTAAACAAAAAACGGAAGTGAACAGAACAAACAATACCTTAACGGTGACCAGGATAACACGGACGGGTGAGGCGCGTAGGGACGCGGCGACGAGCAGTGTGGCACGTAGGGACGCGGCGACGAGCAGTGTGGCGCGTAGGGACGCGGCAACGAGCGGTGCGGCGCGTAGGGACACAGAGTACAAACAATAATCCGCGGTAAGAGTCTCTCACGAATGCGCTTATATTGGAAGCCCCACAGCTGAATGCAATTGTTAATCCGATCGCCGTGGGGCTTCCTGATAGATCCGAGACATGGCGGGAGGGGTGCGTGCCGCCGTGGAGCGTGACACACACGCAGTCTGTCCGCTACCTGGATTACGTGATCTCCCCTGCTGGCGTGGCCATGGACGACTCGAAAGTTTCTGCTGTTCTGTCCAGGCCCTCACCCAGAGGGATCAAGGACCTACAACGCTTTCTGGGTTTTGCGAACTTTTACCGGCGTTTTATCAGAAACTTCAGCCGTCTGACAGCCCCTCTCACGTCGCTTCTGCGTGGCGCTCCAAGCGCCCTCCGTTGGCCCCTGGAGGCTGAACAAGCGTTCGTCACGCTCAAAACCGCCTTCTCAAGAGCTCCAGTGCTGGGTCATCCTGACCCAGAAGAACCATTTGTCTTGGAGGTTGATGCATCATTGGTCGGCGTTGGGGCTGTCCTATCGCAACGCCTCGGTAACCCCCCTAAGCTCCATCCTATTGCGTTTTACTCTCACAAGCTGTCGCCTGCCGAGCGTAATTACGACGTAGGGGATCGCGAACTGCTGGCCATAAAATTGGCCTTGGAAGAATGGAGGCACTGGCTGGAGGGCGCCAAGCATCCATTTACTGTCCTCACCGATCACAAGAATTTGGAATACCTGCGATCTGCCAGGCGTCTGAACGCTCGCCAAGCCCGCTGGTCTTTGTTCTTTGCCCGGTTCTCGTTTATGATCACCTACCGGCCGGGGTCCAAGAAAATCAAAGCAGATGCGCTCTCTCAGAGCCTCGACCCCGCTACTGATAGGCTGGAGTCCCCCAAGCCCATACTACCAGCGTCGTGTGTCCTCGGTGCAGTTCAGTGGGACTTCGAACATGACTTAGATGCAAGCCTCTCCCAATTACGCATCCCGGCGGAATGTCCGACAGGTAGGAAGTTTGTTCCACCCGACCTAAGCAGCCGTCTCATCACATGGGCTCATGTCTCTCTTTGTTCAGGACACCCCGGAGAAACACGTACCCACCAACTCCTTGCTGCCAGGTATTGGTGGAAGAACATGCGTAACGACATCCATCGGTTTGTGTCCTCCTGTAGCGTGTGCACGCAAAGCAAGACGCCTCGCACGTTGCCATCAGGCAAACTTCACCCCTTGCCGGTACCTCAGCGACCCTGGTCCCATGTGGCCGTTGATTTCGTGACAGACCTCCCGCTCTCGAATGGACACACTGCCATCCTCACTGTGGTGGATCGCTTCTCCAAGGCCGTGCGCTTCGTCCCGCTGTCCAAGATCCCCTCAGCCCTCCAGGCAGCTGAGTGTCTCTTTAACACTGTCTTCCGCCTCTTTGGCATCCCGGAGGACATCGTTTCCGACCGGGGACCCCAGTTCACCTCCGCGGTATGGAAGGCGTTTGTGGAAAAACTGGGTGCGTCGGTGAGCCTCTCCTCAGGTTACCACCCGGAGTCGAACGGGCAATGCGAGTGCACCAATCAAGAGCTGAAGAGATTCCTGCGCGCGTATTGCGCACACAACCCCTCTGACTGGAGCCAGTTCCTCCCGTGGGCAGAGATAGCCCAGAACTCTCTCCGTCATTCAGCCACAGGTCTCATGCCTTTTCAGTGTGTTTTAGGTTTTCAACCGCTCTTCGTCCCGTGAGACTCCACCGCTTCTGACGCTCCAGCAGTCGATGATTGGTTTCGCCGCAGTGAAGAGGTATGGGGCCAGGTACACCAGCGAATCGAGCGAGCAATCCGACGCTACCAGCGGCATGCGGATCGGCGCCGGCTTCTTGCTCCGACATTCCAACCAGGGGACCGAGTGTGGCTTTCGACGCGGGACCTCCGACACACACAGGGAAGTACCCAATTTGCACCCCGGTTTTCGGGTCCTTATAAAATTATCAAACGTATCAATGATGTGACTTACCGTTTGGACCTGCCGTCTCATCTCAGGATCTGCCCAACATTCCACATCTCCCTCCTCAAGCCGTGGGTCCTGGGGCCGCTGGACGACACAACACTGCCGGACCAGCCTCCGCCTTCTGGGCAGGAGGGTTCCACCACCTTCACGGTTCGCCGACTCCTGGACTCTCGTCAGCGGGCTTCGGGGCTGCAATATCTGGTGGACTGGGAGGGTTACGACCCGGAGGAACGCTGCTGAGTACACACGAAGCACATCCTGGACCCCCTCCTTGTCCAGGAGTTCCATACAGCTCATCCTGACCGCCCAGCCCCTAGGCCGCGCGGCTGGCCTCGTCGCTCCGTTTTGGGACCCCCGTCCTCCGGCTCCTCCGGGGCCCCGGCTGCACGGGTCCTTCGAGGGGGGTACTGTCACGCCCACGGACAGACTGGCCTCCCAGGCTCGCATGTGTCATCGCTCCTCCTCTCCGGCGTACTGATTGCCTCACCTGTGTCTCGTTACTTGACGCTATAAGTATGGCGTGCGAAGCTCAGTAGGACGCTTAGCAACGAGGTTTCATGCCGTATACACTCCCTCCTATCAAGTTCAGTAAAAGTTGTTAATAAAGCTATCATTCGTTAAATCCACAGCTCGCGTCTGTCTCCTACCTTTCACCCAGCTCACGCGACACACACACACACACACACACACACACACACACACACACACACACACACACACACACACATACATATATATATATATATATATATATATATATATATATATATATATATATATATATATATATATATATATGTGTGTGTGTGTGTGTATATATATATATATATATATATATATATATATATGTGTGTGTGTGTGTATATTATATGTGTGTGGGATATATATATATAATATATATATAGATATTAATAGTATACAGAGATATATATATATATGGGTCTATGTACGTGTGTGTGTGTGTGATGTGTGTATGTATATATATATATAGACAGTTGACTTTCATTCCTCTCCTTTCCAGATGATACCTCCACCTCTCCAAGTTCTCTTCTACCTGTTCCCTGTTCTCACTACAGATTCCTGTCTGACCTCATCTGTTAGTCTGTCCATCACCAGAGCAAATAAGAAGGGACTCAGGGCCGATCCTTGATGCAGTCCCACCTTTACCTTGAAGCTATTTGTCACTCCTACAGCACATCTCACCGCTGTCACGCTGTTGTCATACATGTCCTGCACTAATCTAACGTACTTTTCAGCCACTCGAGACTTCCTCATACACCACCACAGTTCCTCCCTTGGCACCCTGTCAGAAGCTTTCTCCAAATCCACAAAGATGCAATGTAGCTCTTTCTGACCATCTATATACTTCTCCATCAGCAGTCTCAAAGCAAAAATTGCATCCATAGTGCTCTTCCTTGGCATGAAACCATACTGTTGTTCACACACTGTCAACTCCTGTTTGAGCCTAGCTTCGACAACTCTCTCCCAAATCTTCATTGTGTGGCTCATCAACTTTATGCCCCTGTAAGAGCCACAACTCTGTACATCACCCTTCTGCTTAAAAATTGGTACAAGTAAACTTTTCCTCCATTCCTCTGGCATACTCTCATTCACCAGAATTCCATTAAATAATCTAGTCAAAAACACCACTCCCAGCTCTCCTAGATTTTCCATACCTCAACCGGTATGTCATCAAGTCCCACTGCCTTTCTGTTCTTCATCCTTTTCAAAGCTTTCCTCACTTCTTCCTCGCTAATCTTTGCTACATCCTGTTCCACAATTTCTACACCATCCATGCCTTCTTTCCCTGTCATTTTCTACATTCATCAACTCCTCAAAATACTCCTTCCATCTTTCCCTCACCCTCTCCTCACCTGTCAGTACATTTCCATTTCTATCCTTGATCACTCTGACATGCTGCACATCCTGTCCAGCTCTATCTCTCTGTCTCACCAGCAGAAACAACTCCTTCTCTCCTTCCCTACTGTTTAACGTTTCATATAACTCATCGTAGGCCTTCTGCTTGGCCTTTGCTACCACCCTCTTTACCCTTTGCCGCATCTCATTGTATTCCTGCCTACTCTCTTTAGTTCTGTCCCTGTCCCATTCCTTCTTTGCTGACCTCTTTCTCTGAATAACCTCCTGCATTTCCTCATTCCACCACCAGGTTTCCTTTTCATCCTTTGCCTGTCCAGAAGACACACCTAGTACCTTTCTACCTGTCTGTCTAATTACTGTTGCTGCTACTACCCAGTCATCTGGGAGCTCTTTCCTATCACCCAAAGCCTTTCTCAGCTCCTCTCTGAACTCCTTCTTCCTTTCTCAACTTCCACCATTTGGTCCTCTGCTCTGCCTTTGTCCTCTTCCTCTTCCTAACCATCAGAGCCATCCTGCACACCACCATCCGATGCTGCCTAGCTACACTGTCCCCTGCCACTACCTTACAATCACCAATCTCTTTTAAGCAACCTCTTCTACATAGGATGTAGTCTACCTGTGTGCTCCTCCCTCCACTCTTATAAATCACCCTATGCTCCTCCTTCTTTTGGAAATATGTGTTAAACCACAGCCATTTCCATCCATCTTTGCAAAATCCATCACCATACTGTCTTCAGGTTCCTATCCTTAACACCAAAACTGCCCATCACTTCCTCATCTCCTTTTTACCTTCACCAACAGAACCATTGAAACTCTGCACCAATCACCAGTCTCTCCTCCCTGGGAATGCTCTCAAAACACTCATCTAGTCCCCCCAGAATTCTCTTTTTCTCCTCTAATTCACACCACCTTGTGGTGCATAGCCATCCAAACATTCACCCTTAACCCTCCATTCCAGCTTCCAGACATATTCTCTGGTCTGACACCTTATCCACTTTCCCACGACATTCTTTAAGACAAATCGGAGCCGTACCAACGGCACAGGAGGATGAGTGGAAGTAAGGCAACGGGACGCACACAAGGACGCACGAACAACCCCACAAAGCGCACCACAGCGGATAAGGAAGCGACCAATCGCGTTGCGATGGAATAATTCCTATCCACACCTGAGGACGACGAGACGGGGACGGAAGTGCCCTGACTCGACGGGCACGTGAGTCATGAGCCGCAGGAAAAGCATGGACAAGGGAGTATATGTAACGGTCAACGAACGATGAGAGTGCAGAGGAGGCGCGAAAGGGGACGCCGGCCGCCCGAGGGTGGAAGATCGTAGGGAGAAGGCCACAGGCGACTCGGGCCGTCAAGCCAGACGACACAAATGACTATAGAAGGACAGCACCAGAGCGCAGAGGCCCGAGTATGATCGGACTACACCTGCACACCACAAAACACATCGACCTTCTCCTCGCAACATATCAGCCATCTTTTTAAGAAACTGAGCGGCAGCAGGACGGGGTCCACACAGTACACTCGTTCGGACAGCATTAGGGTCGCTACCCTCCAGAGATCCCCATCCGCTACGGCGGGAATTGAGAAGCCCGCCGCGACCCGGAGACAAGTGGCTCGTGTGTCTATGAAGCGGAGAGAGTCAACGTCCCACAGAAGGTCACGGAGCGAGAGCTGGACCAGCGCAGTGAAACGCATTCGCACACAGAGTCCAATTTCCCAATGGTAACCATGTTGCTACAGTAACCAGTGGCGGTCGTTGTTAACCCAGGCTGCGACCGATCGGTATGGTGAATTAGATGAACTCGCCTACTTTATTTGGCAAATGTTTTACCTGGATGCCTTACTGACGCAACCCTACACAATTGATCCGGATGGGATGGCCACTAGAAATACCTACCTGGGCAAGTAGCGCTGGTTTAATGAATTGGAGAGAGAGAGAGAGAGAGAGAGAGATGAGAGAAGAGAGAGAGGGGGGGGAGGGAGGGAGGGGGGGGGGGGAGAGAGAGAGAGGAGAGAGAGAAGCGAGAGAGAGAGAGGGGAAGAAGGAGATGGGGAGGAAAATAAGAGAGTATATATATATAATAGATATATATATATATACATACATATATACACGGGGTGTGTGTGTGTGTGTAGATATATTATAGTATATAATATATATATATATATATATATATATATATACCACACCCACATATATATCACATATATATAGAAATATATATAATAGATATATATCATATTATATAGATATAATATACACGTATGTATGTGTATGTATATATATTATATATATTATATATATATATATATATATATGGGTGTGTGTGTGTGGATGTGTTGTTGTATGTATAGATATATATAATATATATTATATAGATATAATATATATATATATGTGTGTGTGTATGTTGTATATAGATAGATATAATATATATATATATTATATATATATAAATTAAAATAAAATAAATTAATTTAAATTAATTTTAAATTAATGATATATATATATATGATATATTATTATAAATAATATTATTATTAATTTTAATTTATTTTAAGTTATTTATTTATTTTTTAAGTTTATATATATTTATAATATATATATATAGATAGATATATAATACACGTGTATATATATATATATATATATATAAAATATAAAATATAAAATATTTATTAATTTTAGGCATTTTCAGAAAATGAATTGTGAAAGCTTTCACAAATCTGAAAATGTCTAAAAGTCATAAATATTATGTAAATAAACATGTATTATTCAAAATTATAGCTCTGCAAACTTTCATGAATCAGAAAATGCCTAAAAGTCATAAATATTGTATAAGCAAATGTGTTTTATACAAAATTGTATCTGTCAAAGCTTTCACATATCTGAAAATGCCAAAAAGTAATAAATATTATATAAATAAATGCTTTTTATACTAAATTCTATCTGTGAAAGCTTTCATAAATCAGATTAAATATAAAAAAATAAATAACTTCATAATAAATATTTATTAGATAAAATTATATATGTGAAATCAGATTATGCCTAAAAGTAATAAATAATATCATTACAACAATTTATTAGACAAAGTTATATCTGCGAAAGCTTTCACAATTTGCAAATAACTGCCTATTAGACAAAATTATATTTGTGATATCTTTCAGAACTGATGGAGCGTAACTTTAACCTGTGCTGATTCTCTATATTATCAGTTTTTGAAGTTATACGGCCTGCTTGGATGGTTTTATGGCAATTTAAATTAAAGGCTGAATTATTTCGCGTGTTATTTTTCCGTCCTCACGATTTATACGAGCCACATACAGACAGAATTAAGACTGAAAAGTTTCTAAAATCAGCCTGGTCACTTTACTGCAGGTGTCAGTAATCTAAGTGGTCACCTTTAAAAGTTATAATCTTTTGAAAATAAAGCCCTAAAATGTAATACCGAATGATTTCACTTTAGATGATGGCGTTACCTGAATTCACAAATCAGGACGAGCCAAATGTAGAATTAATCACAGTGTAAAGTGACTTTATCACGGAATGCAAGACGAAAAAAGCTCCGAATCGCTAACCACAAGCCAAGTTTACTACGGTTTTCTTTTTGGCTTCCCACTCTTTTTTTTATAGTTAAAAAGTCTTTTTTATGTACAGGTTCACTGCTCATTTTGACAGCATAAGGCTCCGCTCACAGCACACACGCTGCTCTGTCACTGGCGTAGCTACTACAACTGGGAGTATGTATCAGTTTTGGCGCGTTATTGGCCAATGAAGCTGTGACTGGAATCCGGGACTGGAGCTGTCCCGGCCGGGACAAATCAAAATTGCCCATAAATCGGGATGTCCCGGACAATACGGGATGGTTGGCAACCCTAGTGTATGTATATGAAGTATTTAATTACCAATAAGTAAGAAAACCGCTTTCCCTTACAAGCCGCAGTATCCGGCATGTTTGTTATCACAGAATGCTAATGAGCTTGTTCTGACCAATAGCCGAACGGAGGGCATCGCGTCAGACACTCCGAGCTGTCTTTAGGTTTAAAGCTTGCAGTTGTGGACTTTAATATTTTAAGCCATTTTGAACTATTCTTCACAGTTTTGACTATAAATAGAATAATTTTATTTTTAATTACAAAAATAACAGCATATAGACAAAATAATTGTGACAGACAAGCAAGCTATACGCAAGACAAATAAGCAAGGTAAAAAAGAAAAAAAAAACGACAGTAATAATGGCAACAAACAGGCAGTACACAGGACAACCGAATAATGTGAAAAGTAAGACAAGCAACACAAAATAACGACAGTAATAATGGCAACAAACAGGCAGTACACAGGACAACCGAATAAGGTGAAAAGTAAGACAAGCAACACAAAATGGGTGAATCCCATTTCAGGGGCTGCATCCTTCGAAGGACGCGGTCTACGCGGTCTATGAAGGTGTGTGCTTGGAAGGCTGGGTAGACCGTGGCAAAGGCCGAACCGAAATGAGACGGTCTACTCTGCATTGGATTTACTGTTTGCGTCACAGAACCACCCGCCCGCACCGTATCACAAAACAGCGTGTTTTAATAATAACAAAATAGTGTTATAATAATGCAGCCAGAAATTTGGAGTTTAGTTTATATGCTGTTTTTGGTTTTATCCCCTCAGGCGCAATGCACCTCAGGATATGGTAGGTCGCGAAGGATACATCAAATGTATCCTTCATTTTCAGGGAAAAGAAGGTCGCATTTGTCGGCCGCATACGAAAGAGCCTTCGGAATGGGACAGCCTAGGCTCGGTGCTATGACGCAATCGGTCTTCAAATGCAGCCTTCGAAGGACGCAGCCCCTGAAATGGGATTCACCCAATAATGATGACTGACAGACAGACAGTATAACGTGATAGGGTGGGAGGAAAAAAAAATAATACTGATAATAATAATTCACAGCACTGCACACTGATACTGTCTATCCTACTACTTACTCAATCAGTGTCATACGTTGAATTATTAATATACCGAGTGACAATTTAAATATAAATGCATACATTTATGCCTACAAACAATATACAGAGACAGTGAGAGAAAAAAAATCATAATGTACATTTTGCTAACAAATTTGCATTTGAGAGAGTGCAAGTTGCTTTTTTAATTACGTTATAAGGTCACTATGACAAAATTCACTCATTATTGAGAAGACTAGATTAAAGTGCCTAACTTGTTTCGATTTGCAGCGGAGGCTACGTGCTCTTTTAATAGATTGATCCATTGTGTTAGATAATTTTTTTTATCTTTCCAATTTAGTAGTATTTTTTTGTTGTTGTTGTTGTTGTTGCTGCTGCTATACTTAACAATATAAGTAATGGAATTGTGTTTTTCATTAGTGATTCTACCACTGAGAGGTTTCCTAATAGACATACGGAGGATGACATAGGAATGTCACAGAGATCATTTTGACACAGAGATCTCTGTGTCTGGGTCCCTGAAACTGTGAGGTGACTGAATGTCACCCTAGAATGATACATTTGTGTCGGTGGCGGCTGATGGTCTTTCAAAGAGGGGAAGCTCATTGTCAGCTTACATCATGAAATTTGTCAATTTATTTATAGGTAAATGATATTAAACTCGAATGTTGAAATTATGTTAACCTGAAACAAGGAAATACTATGAGTGTGTTTTCTTTACACAATGAACAATGGAAATGGTCAAGTAATTTTGCCAAGCAAATGGCAAGAAATGGATTGCAGTTTGTCTTTCGACATCACTTGCAAAATGTGCGATGGGTCTGAGCTCCCAATGATTAAGTGATGGTGTATATCTCAAAATAGCTGTCAATCAAAACTGGATTCAGCCTTCAAACTGGATTCAACTGATCTTCCAATCGTTACACAACTATACATATTATATATATATCTATATCTATATATAACTCCAAGTAAATCAAATTATTGGCAATTAGCAAGACACATTCAATAAAGGAGTGGTTCTGCAGGTGGGGACCACAGACCACTTCTCAGTACCTATGCTTTATTGCTGATGTTCTGGTCACTTTTGAATGTTGAAGGTGCTTTCACACTCATGGTAGCATGAGACGGATTCTACAACCCACACAAGTGCCTCAGGTAGTGCAGCTCATCTATGATGGCACATCAATGTGAGCTGTGGCAAGAAGGTTTGCTGTGTCTGTCAGTATAGTGTCTAGAGGAATCTAGAGGCGCTACCAGGAGACGTGGAGGAGGCCATAGGAGGACAACAACCCAGCAGCAGGACCGCAACCTCCGTCTTTGTGCAAGGAGGAACAGGCGGAGCACTACCAGAGCCCTGCAAAATGACCTCCAGCAGGCCACAAATGTGCAGCAGAGAACACCAGGATTGGCAAATTCACCACTGGCACCCTGTGCTCTTCACAGATGAAGGTAGGTTCACACTGAGCACATGTGACAGACGTGACAGAGTCTGGAGATACCGTGGAGAGCAATCTGCTGCCTGCAACATCCTTCAGCATGACCGGTTTGGCAGTGGGTCAGTAATGGTGTGGGGTGGCATTTCTTTGAAGGGCCGCACAGCACTCCATGTGCTCATCAGAGGTAGCCTGAATGCCATTAGGTACCGAGATGAGATCCTCAGAGTCCTTGTGAGACCATATGCTGGTGCGGTTGACCCTGGGTTCCTCCTAATGCAGGACAATGCTAGACCTCATGTGGCTGGAGTGTGTCAGCAGTTCCTGCAAGATGAGGGCATTGAAGCTATAGACTGGCCCGCACGTTCCCCAGACCTGAATCCGATTGAGCACATCTGGGACATCATGTCTCGCTCCATCCACCAACGTCACGTTGCACCACAGACTGTCCAGGAGTTGGAGGATGCTTTAGTCCAGGTCTGGGAGGAGATCCCTCAGGAGACCATCTGCCACCTCATCAGGAGCATGCCCAGGCATTGTAGGGAGGTCATACAGGCACGTGGAGGCCACACACAATACTGAGTCTCATTTTGACTTGTTTTAAGGACATTACATCAAAGTTGGATCAGCCTGTAGTGTGTTTTTCCACTTTAATTTTGTGTGTGACTCCAAATCCAGGCCTCCATTGGTTAATAAATTTGATTTCCATTGATGATTTTTGTGTGATTTTGTTGTCAGCACATTCAACTTTGGACATAACAATTATTCAATGATAATGGATGTGTAATTGGGGGCATTGTCAGGAGCTAGGGGATGGTGGGTGTGTCTTGAGTGTTTCCCTTTATTTTTTGGGAGCAGTGGGTATGGTGCCGGGTGTGTGGTAGTTTAGGGGTTTGTGTAGTGTTGTGGTGTATGTTTTGTTGGTGTATGGATGGGTGATGTGTGTGAGTGGGGTGTAGTATGTATGTATAGTGGACTGGTCCTCTCAAAAAAGTTGCATATTGTGATAAAATGAATTCTTTTCCGAATGAATGATAAAATTAAACTTTCATATATTTTAGACTCATTGCACGCCAACTGAAATATTTCAAGTCTTTTATTGTTTTAATACTGATGATTTTGGCATACAGCTCATGAAAACCCAAAATCTCACAAAATTAGCATATCATGAAAAGGTTCTCTAAACGAGCTATTAACATAATCATCTGAATCAACGAATTAACTCTAAACACCTGCAAAAGATTCCTGAGGCTTTTGAAAACTCCCAGCCTGGTTCATTATTCAAAACCGCAATCATGGGTAAGACTGCCGACCTGACTGCTGTCCAGAAGGATATCATTGACAACCTCAAGCAAGAGGGTAAGACACAGAAAGAAATTTCTGAACAAATAGGCTGTTCCCAGAGTGCTGTATCAAGGCACCTCAGTGGGAAGTCTGTGGGAAGGAAAAAGTGTGGCAGAAAACACTGCACAACGAGAAGATGTGACCGGACCCTGAGGAGGATTGTGGAGAAGTGCCGATTCCAGACCTTGGGGGACCTGCGGAAGCAGTGGACTGAGTCTGAACCAGAAACAGCGGCAGAAGCGCCTGACCTCTGGGCTACAGAGAAGCAGCACTGACTTTTGCTCAGTGGTCCCAAGTACTTTTTTCGGATGACAGACAAATGTTGCATGTCATTCGGAAATCAAGGTGCCAAGTCTGGAGGAAGACTGGGGGAAAAAAAAAAAAAAAAGGAAAATAAAAAATTGCCAAAATGGTTCTGAAGTCAGTGTCCAAAGTACCCACAGTCAGTGATTGTCTGGGGTGCCATGTCAGCGTGCTGGTGGTTGGTTCCCACTGTGTTTTTAATCCAAGGGCATGGTCCAATGCATCTGCTATCAGGAGATTTTGGAGCACGTTCATGCTTCCATCTGCTGAGAGCTTTAATGGAGATTGAAGAGTTCTTTTTCTGCACTCCCTGGCACCTGCTCACAGTGCCAAAACCAACTGGTAACTGGTTTACTGACCATGGTTATAGGTGCTCAATGCCCTCCAACTCTCCTGACCGGTGAACCCGCTAGAGAATCTGTGGGAATATTGTGAAGATAACGTTTAGAAGAACGCAAGACCCAACCTCTGGAGAGGCGGAAGGAAGGCCGCTATCGAAGCATCCCTGGGCCTCCATAACACTTCATCAGTGCCACAGGCGATTGCCTCCATGCACGCCACATTGAATAAGTCATTTCTGCAAAAGGATTCCCGACCAAGTATTGATGCTAAAACATAATATTCTGAAGTTTGACTTTTTTGTTTTAAAAACAGTTTTCTTTATTGGTCGGATGAAATATGCTATTTTTCATGAAGCTGTATGCCAAAATCATCATATCAAAACATAAAAGACGTGAAAATATGTCAGTTTGGTGTGCAATGAAACTAAAATATAATGAAAGTTTAAATTTTTATCATACATTACGGAAAAGAATTAACTTTATCACAATATGCAAGTTTTTTAGAAGGACCAGTGTGTGTTATATATAATATATATATATATATATATAATGTATATACAGTGGGCAAAAAAGTATTTTAGTCATCCCTGATTGTACGGTTCTCTTCTCCCTACTTACAAAGATGAGAGAGGTTTTGTAGTTTCTCATAGGTACACTTAAACTATGAGAGACAAAATGAGAAAAAAAATCCAGGAAATCACATTGTAGGATTTTAATTGTAAATCATGGTGGAAAATAAGTATTTGGTCACCCACAAACAAGCAAGATTTCTGGCTCTCACAGATCTGTAACTTCTTCTTTAGGAAGCTCTTCTGTCCTCCACTGGTTACCTGTATTAATGGCACCTGTTTGACCTCGTTATCTGTATAAAATACAGCTGTCCACAGCCTCAAACTGTCTGACTCCAAACTCAACCATGGCCAAGACCAAAGAGCTGTCGAAGGACACCAGGAAGAAAATTGTAGACCTGCACCAGGCTAGGAAGAGTGAATCTACAATAGTCAAGCAGGTTGGTGTGAATAAATCAACTGCGGGAGCAATTGTAAGAAAATGAAAAACAGTGATAATCTCCCTTGATCTGGGGCCCCAGGCAAGGTCTCATCCTGTGGGGTCAAAATTATCATGAGAACAGTGAGCAAAAATCCCAGAACTACAAGTAGGGACCTGATGAATGACCTGCAGAGAGCTGTGACCAAAGTAAAAAGGCTACCATCAGTAACACACTATGCCGAGAGGGACTCAGATCCTGCAATGCCAGGTGTGTCCCCCTGCTTAAGCCAGTACATGTCCAGGCCCATCTGAAGTTTGCCAGAGAGCATATGGATGATCCAGAAGAGGATTGGGAAAATATCATGTGGTCAGATTAAACCAAAATAGAACTTTTTGGTAAAAACTCAACTCGCCGTGTTTTTAGGAAGAAGAATGCTGAGTTGCACCATATCTACTGTGAAGCATGGGGGTGGAAACATCATGCTTTGATGCTGTTTTTCTACAAAGGGCACAGGACGACTGATCCGTGTTAAGGGAAGAATTAACGGGGCCATGTATCGTGAGACTTTAAGCCAAAACCTCCTTCAATCAGTGAGAGCATTGAAGACGGATCGTGGCTGGGTCTTCCAGCATGACAATGATCCCAAACACACCGCTCAAGCAACGAAGGAGTGGCTCCGTAAAAAGCATTTCAAGGTCCTGGAGTGGCTTAGCCAGTCTCCAGACCTCAACCCCATGGAGGGAGCTCAAAGTCCATGTTGCTCCAAAACATCACTGCTCTAGAGGAGATCTGCAAGGAGGAATGGGCCAAAATTCCAGCTACAGTGTGTGCAAACCTGGTGAAGACTTACAGGAAACGTTTGACCTCTGTCATTGCCAACAAAGGTTATGTTACAAAGTATTGAGTTAAACTTTTGTTATTGACCAAATACTTATTTTCCATCATGATATACAATTAAATTATTTAAAAATCCTATCTATATATATATTCCTCTTCTTGTCTTCTACTTCCTATCTTCTGTCTTCTATTTCCCATTTTCTGCTTCATATTCCTATCTTCTACTTCTTATTCCTGTCTTTTACTTCCTATCGTCTTCTTCCTATTCCTATTTTCTACTTCCTATCTTCTACTTCCTGTCTTCAATTTTCTATTCCTATCTTCTATTTCCTATTCCTATCTGCTTCTTCCTATTTTCTACTTCTACTTCTAATCTTCTATTTCCTATCTTTTATTTCTTATTTTCTACTTGCTATTCCTATGTTCTAGTTCCTATTTTATACCTCTTATTCCTATCTTCAACTTCCTTTCTTCTACTTCCTATTCCTATCTTCTACTTCATATCTTCTACTTCCTATTCCATATTTTCTACTTTCTATTCTATCTACTACTTCCTCTTCCTATCTTCTACTTATTCTCTTCTACTATCTATCTTCCACTTCCTATCTTTTACTTCCTCTATATTTCTTTTACTTCCCATCTTCTATGTTGTATTTCCTATTTTTTCTTATTCCTATCTTCTACTTCCTAACTTCTACTTTCTATATTCTACTTTTTCTTCTTATCTTCTACTACTTCTGTCCTGTTCCTATATTCTAATTCATATCATCTATTTCCTGTTTTCTACTTATTATTCCTATCTTCACCTTCCTCTCTTTTACTGCTTATTCCTATTCCTATCTTCTACTGCCTATTTCTGTCTTCTACTTCCTTTCTTCTTCCTCTCTTCTACTGCCTATATTCCACTTCATATCATCTTCTTCCTGTCTTCTACTTCCAAATCCTATCTTTTATTTCTTATCATCTACTTCCTATTCTTATCTACTACTACTTCTCTTCTATTTCCAATTCCTATCTTCTACTTTCTATATTCTATTTCTGATTTTCTACTTCCTATTCCTGTCTTCTACTACTTATCTCCTATTCCTATCTTCTACTTCCTGTCATATTAATCCTATCTTCATCTTCCTATTCCTGTCTTTCTTCCTATCTTCCTATTCCTGCCTATCTTCTATGTCTATTCTTATCTTCTACTTTATATCTTCTATCTTCTATGTATTATATTCTTCTTCCTTTTCCCATCTTCTACTTCCTATATTTTACTTCCTATATTCTACTTCCTTTTCCTATCTTATATTTCTTATTCTTATCTTCTACGTTCTATCTTCTATTTCATATTTTCTGCTTCCCGTTCCTATCTTCTACTTCCTGTCTTTTACTTCCTTTTCCTATCTTCTACTTTCTATCTTTTATGTCCTATCTTCAACCTCCTATTTAATATCTTCTACTTTCTATCTTTTATTTCCTATATTATATCTTCTATTTCCCATTTTCTACTTCTTATTCCTATCTTACATACCTATTTGCGCAGGCTTTTGACTAGATTTAGACTAGGATGCATGGCTTGGGCAACTGGGACCGGAGTCTGTAGTCATGTCTGGCCTGCCTGCCTTGTTCGCTAGCCGGGAGTGTCGAGTGGGCGGTCTGGCTTAACTGGGCTTCGGTCCTCGTGATCTTGACTCGTGCATCCTTGCCTTAGAATAAGGGCAGAGTTGGGGGTTCATAGTCAAAGAGTCTTATGGTGATCAGAGACGTTGGGTTGCAGTCTTCTGCCTCCCGTGGGTTGCCAATGTCTTCATGTGATCCCTCTTTTGCTGTGTTTCCTACCAATTCTCCTCTTCTGGCTATGCTTTGTATAGCTATGCCCCCTGCCGGGGTCTCATGCTACACATGGCATCAGTGATTGTTAAATAGACACTGTGCTCTTAATCAATAAACTAATTACATTTTCTGTTTTCTCTTCGAGCTGTGTTCCGGTGCCAGTTCCAGCCCCACACATGATGTTCATCCGCTGCAGCTCCACTCAAGCTGCTTCCGTCATCAGCTCCAACCCCATCATAAACGGGCCACTTAATGCCGATATGCATACTTCACATTTTATTCGAACTTTGACTCCATGACTTTAGTTTCGCTCTTAGATTTATCATCTACGCCGCCCAAGGAGGTTGGGTCCCTTTTCGAGTCTTGGTCCTCCAAAGGTTTCTTCCTATAACACTCAGGGAGTTTTTTCTTGCCACTGTCGCCCTAGGCTTGTTCAATTTGGGATTGGACGTAGTTATTAGGAGATAATCAAAACTTGTAAAGTTGCTTTGAGACAATGCTCCATTGTAAAAAGCGCTATATAAGTAAATCTGACTTGACTTGACTTGAATCTTCTACTTCATATTTATACTTCCTATTCCCAACTTCTACTTATCTTTTACTTCGTCTTCCTATCTTTTACTTTCTATTCCTGTTTTATTTCATGTCTTCTACTTCATATACCTATTTTCTACTTCCTGTCTTCTACTTCCTTTCTTCTACTTCTTATTCCTGTCTTCTACTTCATATCTTCTATTTCTTACTCCTATCTTCTACTTCCTATTCCTATGATCTATTTAATATCTTCTTCTTCCTATACCTATCTTCTACTCCCTTCCTATCTTCTACTTCCTTTCTTCTTCTTCCGTTTTCTGTCTTCTCTATTCCTCTCTTCTACTTCATGTCTCATCATCCCTATATTCATTTTCTTATTCTTATTTTTTACTTTATATCTTCTACTTCCTATCTTCTACTTCCTTTTCTTATATTCTACTTTTTATGTTCTCCTACCTTTTCCTATCTTCTACTTCCTGACATATTAATTCTATCTTCATCTTCCTAGTCCTGTCTTCTACTGCCTATCTTCAGCTTCCCATCTTTTACTTCCTATTTTCTATCTTCTATTTCTTCTTTTGTACTTCCTATTCCTATCTTCTACTTCATGTTTTCTACTTTTAATTCTTAACTTCTACTTCCTATTCCTGTTTTCTATTTCCTATATTCCACTTCCTATCTTCTACTTCATCTATATTTGTTCTACTTCCTATCATCTACTTCCTATATTGTACTTCCTATTCTTATCTTCTACTTCCTGTCTTCTCCTTCCTATCCTATCGTCAACTTCCTTTCTTCTACTTCATATTCCTATCTTTTACTTCCTATCATCTACCTCCTATCTTCTACTTCCTATTCCTGTCTTCTGCTTCCATTCTTCTACTTCCTATTCGTATCTTCTACTTCCTGTCTTCTACTTCCTATTCCTATCTTCTACTTCCTATTCCGTTATTGTACATCAAATCTTCTATTTCTTATTTTCTACTTCCTGTTTCTTTTTTCTACTTCCTATCTTCTACTTCCTCTATATTTGTTCTACTTTCTATCATCTACATCCTATATTGTACTTCCTATTCTTATCTTCGACTTCCTATCATCTACTTCCTATATTGAACTTTTTTATCTTCTACTTCCTATTTTCTCCTTCCTATTCCTATCGTAAACTTCCTTTCTTCTACTTCATATTCTTATCTTTTACTTTCTATCATCTACCTCCTATCTTCTTCCTATTCCCGTCTTCTGCTTCCATTCTTCTACTTCCTATTCGTATCTTCTACTTCCTGTCTTCTACTTCCGATCTTCTACTTCCTATTCCTATCTTCTACTGTCTATATATTTAACTCCCTATTCCAATCTTCAACTTCTTATTCCTATATTCTACTGCCTATCTTCTACTTCCTAATTTCTACTTCCTGTCTTCTCTTGTTTCCTATTTTCTACTTTCCATTCCTATCTTCTATTTCCTATCTTTTACTTCCTATATTGTACTTCCTATTCCTATATTCTACATCTTATCTTCTGCTTACTATTCCTGTATTCTACTTCATATCTTCTACTTCCTATTCCTATCTACTTCTTCCTGCCTTCTACTTCCTATTCTTGTTTTCTACTTCCTATTACTTGCTATTCCGATCTTCTACTGCCTATTCCTATCTTCTACTTCTTATCTTTTTCTTCATATCTTCTACTTCCTTTTCCAATTTTCTGCTTCCTATCTTCTACTTCCTCTCTTCTACTTCCTATTCCTACTTTCTATTTCCTATTGCTTTCTCCAACTTCATATTTTGTACTTCCTATCTTGGTCTTCCATTTTTATGCTTCCTATCTTATACATCCTATATTCAACTTCCTATTCCTATTTTCTATTTCCTATTACTATCTTACACTTCCTATCTTATATTCTACTTTGTATTCCTATCTTCTATTTCCTATGTGCTACTACTGATTTCTATATTCTACTTCATAGCTTCTATGTCCTATTCCTATCTTCTTCTTCATATCTTCTTCATCCTATTCTTATTTTTTACTTCCTATCTTCTACTTCCTATTCATATCTTCTACAGCTTATTCCTATCTGCTTCTTTGTATCTTCTATTTCCTACCTTCTACTGCATATTGCTATTGTCTTCTTCCTATCTGCTACTTCCTAGCTTTTTCTTTCTGTCTTCTACATCCTCTTCCTATCATCTTCTTCTAACTTTTGTGTCCTATCTTGTACTGCCTATTCCAATGTCCTACTGGCGATTCCTATCTGCTACTTCCTATCTTCGACTTTCTATCTTCTACTTGGGTTGGGTCTTGTTCAAGGTCCTGGTTGAGTCCTGTTCAAGGTCTTGTTCAAGGTCACGTTCAAGGTCCTGATTGCATCATGTTCAAGGTGCTGGTTGGGTTCTGTTCAAGATCCTGATTGGGTCCTGATCAAGGTCCTGGTTGAGTCCTGTTCAAGGTCCAGGTTGAGTCCTGTTTAAGGTACTGGTTGGGTCCTGTTTAAGGTACTGGTTGGGTCCTGTTTAAGGTACTAGTTGGGTCCTGTTCAAGATCCTGATTGGGTCCTGTTCAAGATCCTGATTGGGTCCTGTTCAAGGTCCAGGTTGAGTCCTGTTTAAGGTACTGGTTGGGTCCTGTTTAAGGTACTGGTTGGGTCCTTTTCAAGGTACTTCTTGGGTCCTGTTCAAGGTGATATTCAAGTCAAGTCAGATCTATTCATATAGAGCTTTTTACAATGGAGCATTGTCTCAAAGCAACTTTACAAGTTTAGATTATCTCCTAATATCTATGTCTAATCCCAAATTGAGCAAGCCTAGGGCGACAGTGGCAAGGAAAAACTCCCTAAGTGTTATGAGGAAGAAACCTTGGGAGGACCAAGACTCAAAAAGGGACCCACCTCCTTGGGCGGCGTAGATGATAAATCTAAGAATGAAACTAAAGTCATGGAGTCTTACTTCAAATAAAATGTGAAATATGCACATCGGCATTAAGTGGCCTGGGTATGATGGGGCTGGAGCTGATGACGAAAGTTTATTCCATAGGTGGGGGGCCATGTATGAGAAAGCGTTTCCACCTGCTGTGACTTTTTTAATTCTAGGAACTAAAAGAAGTCCTGCACCCTGCGAACGAAGTAGACGAGCTGGATTGTAAAACTCTAAGAGTTCACTCAGATAATGTGGGGCCAGGCCATGTAGAGCTTTATAAGTTAGAAGAAGTATTTTGTAATCAATGCGGAATTTAACTGGTAACCAGTGTAGTGATGATAGAACAGGAGTGATATGATCAAATTTTCTAGTTCGAGTTAGCACTCGGGCGGCTGCATTCTGAACAAATTGAAGTTTATTTATATATTTACTGGAGCATCCAGTAAGTAAGGCGTTACAGTAATCCAACCTTGAGGTTATAAACGCATGAACCAGTTTCTCTGCATGATTAAAGGAGAGGATATCTCTAAACTTAGTGATATTACGTAATTGAAAGAAAGCAATTCGGGTGATGCTGCTAATGTGCGCATCAAATGAGAGATCTGAATCTAAGTTTTGATTTCACATTTGATTCAGATCTCTCATTTGATGCGCAGATTAGCAGCATCACCCGAATTGCTTTCTTTCAATACAGATTGCTTTCTTTCTTTTCTTACAGACAGACTGGGCAATACTGGACAACCATCTAGATTTAGGATAGACACAGTCCTCAATTTTGTTAATTGTAAGGCTGTCATTAGGTTTGGCTGATATGTACAGCTGTGTATCATCTGCATAGCAGTGGAAACTAATGCCATGTTTACGAATAACTGAGCCTAGTGGCAGCATGTACAGAGAGAATAAAAGCGGGCCAAGCACTGACCCCTGAGGCACGCCATACTTCACTTTTGAGAGCTTAGACCTTAGATTATTTATATGAACAAACTGGTTACCGGTCGGTTAAGTATGATTTAAACCAAGAAAGTGCTAATCCCTTAATACCTACAGTATTTTCTAGTCTGTTTAGTAAAACAACATCATGATATATAGTGTCAAATGCTGCACTTAAATCTAACAGAACAGAACAAGAAAAGAAACACATCCCTTATCTGAGGACATTAACAAGTCATTTATTACCCTAATTAATGCTGTTTCAGTACTATGATGGGGCCTGAAGCCAGACTGAAATGTTTCATAAATATCATTCCTTTGGAGGTAACTGCAGAGCTGCTGATAGACGGCTTTTTGGTCTATATTTAGATATCACACAAGGGTCAAGATTGGCTTTTTTAATCAGTGGGTTGATAACGGCAGACTTAAAGGACTTGGGCACATAACCAAAGGTAAGGGATGAATTTAAAATAACTACCAGTGGCTCTATAATACTAGGTATTACTTCTTTGAGTAAACGTGTAGGAATTGGATCTAATAAACATGTTGATGACTTAGACGAGCTGATCAGTGCAGATAGTTCAGCATTAGTAATTGGGGTAAACGATTCTAATCTTGATTTACAGCTCATTAAATAGATGTCTTCACTAGTGCTGCATCTGGAAGGTTGCTGAGTAGTTTGGTGATGTGATGAGCTTTGAGTTTTATGCCTAATGTTTTCTATCTTATCATTAAAGAAAGTCATGAAGTCATTACTGTTAAAATTACACAGAACGGGACAATTGCTTTCTGTAGGGTTTTCTGTTAATTTGGAGACTGTATTAAAGAGAAATTTTTGATTATTCTTGTTTTTCTCTGTGATTGAAGAGAAGTATGCAGCTTTAGTTTTAGTAAGGGCATGCTTATAGTCTGCCATGCTGTCCCTCCAAACAATCTTAAACACCTCCTATTTACTATGTCTCCACTTGCGCTCTAGATGCCGTGTTCTTTGCTTTAAGGTATGGGTGTGGTCATTATACCATGGTGCTAGCCTTTTTTCCCTAATGCGTTTGTGCCTAGCAGGAGCAATCGTGTCCAGGGTTGAGCGAAGCACACATTCTAATTTGTCATTTATACACTCAGATGATTGATCTCCGTAGGTGTATTAAATTTCAAGTCTGGTAGGTTTTTAATAAATGCAGCTGGAGTAGCAGATGTAATAGTGCGCTTGGTGTGCTAACGAGGCAGAAGGGTTTTATTTATTAGAGATAGCTCAAATACTAAAAGATAGTGATCTAAAATCAAATCATTTTGTGGGAAAACATCAAGGTTATCTATATTGATACCACATAGTAGATCTAAAGTATGATTACAGCGGTGGGTTGGTCTTATCACATTCTGAGTGGTACCCATGGATTCTAAGATGGACTCGAAAGCAATTTTAAGTGGATCCTGCTCATTGTCAAAGTGAATATTGAAATCACCTACAATTAAAGCCTTATCTGTTGACAGTAGTAAGCAGGAAATAAAGTTAACAAATTCCTGAAGGAATTCTGAATAGGGACAAGGAGGGTGGTAAATAGTGATAAGCTGAAAAGAGTGTGGTTTTGACTTACATAATGATGGATCAGTCACATTAACAATCAGTATTTCAAACGAATTAGCCTTGTAATGGGATTTAGTTGTAACACCTAGCTCTTTGTCAAAAATTGTGGCTATGCCTCCACCCCGACCATTAGGATGAGGGTGATGTGCATGACTGTATCCAGGAGGTGAGGCTTCATTTAAGGCTAAATATTCATCAGGTCTAATCCAAGTTTCAGTAAGACAGAGAGCGTGTAAGCGTTTATCAGTGATCATTTCATTTACAATCACTGCTTTGTTTGTAAGTAATCTAATGTTAATTAATCCCAGATTTAGTTTAAGGTTGTTATTTATATGGGAGCTATCTGTGTTTATACTAATGAGGTTATTAAAACAGACTTTTTGAGAGCGTTTACGTTTAGGACAGATGTGGGTAACAGACACAGTTTCAGTAACGTGAGTTCTGGGTGACGATGCATGGCTACCAGCAGACAGTTGGTTAAGCCGGTCTGTCTGCTGCCTGACTCCTGCTCTGGATAGTCAGCCCCTAACCAATCTGGCCATAAGACTATGGGCAATGTTGCAGGAGATGAGAGGAGCACCATCTCGAGAGGGATGGACACCGTCCCATCCTAAAAGGCCAGGCTTACCCTCAAAGGCTGCCCAGTTGTCTATATAGCCCACGTTGTTTTCAGAGCACCACTTGGACAGCCAGCAGTTCAGCGACCATAACCTGCTGTAGGCTTGGTCACCTCGCCGCATTGGGATGGAACCAGAGCACACTACTGCATCGGACATCGCCTTCGCCACTCTAAACACCTCTACAAAATTAGCCTTAGTAACCTCTGACTGGCAAAGGCGTATATCATTAGCCCCTACATGAATAACTATCCTAAAGAATCTGCGGCTCTCGAGTTCACTAAGACTTGTTACAATGTCCGGCACTCTAGCTCCTGGGATACATGTAACTCTAGCTGCTGGTGTCCCTAAAGGGGTAGCTAGTTTCACGTGTCGTAAAATAGAGTCACCTATGACCAGAGCTCTTTCAACAGGCTGCTGAGTGCATCACTGAGGAGGGTAAACCTGTTGGACACGTGAACAGGTAAAGAGTAGTGCTCTTGTGGGCTAGCCTTACAACTACTTCGCCGAACAGTCACCCACTTTCCCTGCTGTGAGGGCTCTGCTGGGGCAGGGGCACTAACTTCACCTTTGGCATCCAGATCTGCTAAGCTAGAAGCTGAACTAGCCTTCTCTAATGTCTGGATGCGCACCTCTAACATTACAATCTTCTCCGTCAGACTGGCTACAAGCCTACACCTATGACAAATAAAATTTAAACTAATGACGGAGGAAGAATAGCTTAACATGCCACACTCGGCACAGGGAACAAGTGCAGCAGAAGCCATGTTAGTACAATTAATAAATTAAAGGTACTTAGCTTCGGATGTTGTTGTGGGGGTGCCGAGTGAAGATATGGTTCAACCGATGGTCCAATGAAATGCTTGATTAAAGCGTTGATGGAAAGTTATTACAAAATGTCACAAAAAACTAAGTCTCAGAAAAAAAAGAAGGTGGGAAAAAGTCTGTAAAACAGTTATAAAAACACACACTACTGCAAAAGAAGACGCAACTCTGGTAATTAGCTTATGGCTAATTACTGCAAACACAAGCCGGTATACCTGTAAAGTTACTAAATAACGATTAGCGGAAACTATAAAAAATATAGTCCGCCGGTACTACAAGAAAATGATTAAGATGTTGTAAAACGTACTATATATGCAAAACAGATGCGATCGGGAATTAAAATAGTTAAAAGGTATTAAACTGCTAAAAGCTACAAAGCAGCATGCGTCCTTTGCGAAACCGGCACTAATGGGTCTGGGTTGCCAGATCCTCACAATCCTCGCATCAAGGGGTCAGTTCTCTCTTTTCTATTCAAGGTTCTGGCTGGGAACTGTTCAAGGTCCATTAAGGGTCTTGTTCCAAGGTCCTATTCAATGTCCTGGTTGGGTGCTGTTCAAGGTACTGTTCAAGTTCCTGTTTAAGGTCCTGGTTAGGTCCATTTCAAGGTCCGGTTGAGGGTCATGGTTTGGGTCCTTTTCAAGGTCCTGGTTGGGTTCTGTTCAAGATTCTCTTTAGTTCCTTTTTAATGTCCTGGTTTTGTCCAGGTCAAGGTCCTGTTCAAGGTAATGATTGGATCCTGTTCAACGTCCTGGTAGGGTCCTGTTCCAGGTCCTGGTTTGGTCCTGTTCAAGATCCTGGTTAGGTCCTGTTCAAGGAGTTGGTGGAGTCCTGTTCAAGGTCTTGGGTGGGTCCTGTTCAAGGTCATGTTTGTATCCTGTTCAACGTCCTGGTTGGGTCCTGTTCCAGGTTCTGGTTGGGTCCTGTTCAGGTTCTGGTTGAGTCCTGTTCAATGTCCTGGTTGGGTCCTGTTCAAGGTCCAAGTTGGGTCCTGTTCAAGGACGTGTTCAAGGTCCTAGTTGGGTCCTGTTCAAGGGCCTGGTTGGGTCTTGTTCATGGTCATGGTCCAGGTCCTGGTTGGGTCCTCTTCAAGAAACTTGATGGGTCTTGTTTAATGTCTTGTATGGGTCCTGTTCAAAGTCCTGGTTGGGTCCTGTTCAATGTCCTTTGAAAGGTCTTGATTGGGTCTTGTTCAAGGTCCTGTTCAATGTCCTGTTTGGGTCCTGTTCAAGAACCTGGGTTATTTTTGTTCAAGTTCCTGGTTGGGTCCTGTTTGATGACCTGGTGGGCTTCTGTTTAAGATCTTGTTTGGGTCCTCCTTTGGGTCCAGGTTGGGTCCTGTTCAAGGTTCTGCTCAAGGTGCTGGATGGGTTCTGTTGAAGGTTATGGTTGGGGCCTGTTCAAGGTCTTGTTCAAGGTCTTCGCAGGGTCCTGTTCAAGGCCCTGATTGAGTCATGTTCATGGTCGGGGTTAGGTCCTGTTCAAGCTCCTGTTTAAGGTCCAGTTGAAGGTCTTCGTTGTGTCCTATTCAAATACCTGTTCAAGGTACTCGTTGGTCCTGTTCAAGATGATATTCAAGGTCCTGGTTGGGAACTGTTCAAGGTGCTTTAAGGGTCTTGTTCAAGGTCCTGTTCAATGTCCTGGTTGGGTCCTGTTCAAGGTCCTGTTTGCGTCCTATTCAAGGTCTTGTTCAAGGTCCATTTTCAAGGTCCTTTTCAAGGTCCTCGTTGGGTCCTGTTTAAGGTCCTTGTTGGTTTCTTTTCAAGGTCTTGGTTTTGTCCGGGTGGTCAAGGTCCTGTTCAAGGTAATGTTTGGATCCTGTTCAACATACTGGATGGGTCATGTTCAAGGTTCTGTTCAAGGTGCTGGATGGGTCTTGTTGAAGGTTATGGTTGTGTCCTGTTTAAGGTCCTGTTCAACATCCTGTTTAAGGTCGAGTTGAAGGTCTTGCTTGTGTCCTTTTCAAGGTCCTGTTCAAAGACCTGTTCAAGTTACTGGTTGGTCCTGTTCATGGTGATATTCAAGGTCCTGGTTGGGAACTGTCCAAGGTCCTTTAAGGGTCTTGTTCAAGACCCTGTTAAATGTCCTGTTTGCGTCCTCTTCAAGGTCTTGTTCAAGGCCCAGTTCAAGGTCCTGGTTGGGTCCTATTCAAGTTCCTGTTCAAGTTCATGTTCAAGGTTATGGTTGTGTCCATTTGAAGGTCCTGTTGAGGGTCCTAGTTGGCTCCTTTTCAAGGTTCTGGTTTTGTCTGGGTCAAGGTCCTGTTCAAGGTAATGTTTGGATCCTGTTTCACATACTGGATAGGTTCTGTTCCAGCTCCTGGTTTGGTCCTGTTCAAGGTCGTGGTTGCGTTCTGTTCAAGGTCCTGTTTGGGTCCTGTTCAAGGTCCTTTTCAAAGTCATGGCTGGGTCCTGTTCAAGGATCTGTTCTAGGTTCTGGTTGGAACCTGTTCAAGGTCCTCCACAAGGTTCTGTTCAAGGTCCTGATTGTGTCCTGTTCAAGGTACTGTTCAAGGTCCTGCCAGAGCCTTTTTCAAGTTGATGTTTGGGTCCAGTTCAAGGTCATGTTCAAGATCCTGTTGAAGGACTTGGTTGTGTCCGGTTCAAGGTCCTGTTTGGTTCCTGTTCAAGGTGCTGTTCAAGGTCCTGGTTGGGTCCTGTTCAAGGTCCTTAATGGGTCTTGTTCGGTGTCCTGTTCAATGTCCTGTTCAAGGTCCTGGTTGGGTACTATTCAAGGTCCTGTTCGAGGTGTTGGTTGTGTCCTGTTAAAGGTCCTGGTTAGGTCCTGTTCAAGGTCTTGGATGGGTCCTGTTCAAAGTCTTGTCCAAGGTATTATTTGGGTCCTGTTCAAGGTCCATGTTTGGTTTTGTTCATGGTCGTGCTCAAGGTGCTGGTTGGGACATGTTCAAAGGTCTAGGATGGTCCTGTTCAAGGTCCTGTTCAAGATCTTTCTTGGTACTTGTTCAAAGTCTTTCTATGTTCCTGTTCAAGGACCTCTTCAAATGTCCTTTGTGGGTTCTGTTCAAGGTCTTGTTCAAGGTCCATCTTGGGTCCTGATTAAGGTCCTGGATGGGTGCTGTTAAAGGACCTGGTTGGGTCCTGCTCAAGGTCTTGGTTGGGTTCTGTTTAAGGTCCTGTACAAGGTCCTTGTTGGGTGCTGTTCAAGGTCTTCATTGGGTACTGTTCAATATACTGGTTGGATCCTGTTCAAGGTCATGGTCAAGGTCTTGTTCAAGGTCTTTGTTGGGTACTGTTCAAGGTCCTTGAGGTAACCAAGAAGTAAGAAACAAATTGGATGAAAAATAATTGTTTTAGGGTACATTAGGACTGATTTAACATATGGGTCAAACCTGACCCGTTAACAGGAGAGATCCTGTTCAAGGTCCTGGTTGGGTCATTTTCAAGGTGCTGTTCAAGGTCCTGCTTCGGTCGTCCACAAGGTCTTGGTTGCATCCTCCTAAAGGTCATTGTTCGGTCATCCTCAAGGTCCTGATTGGGTCACCCTCAAGTGCTTGGTTGGTGCTGTTCAAGGTCCTGGGTGGGTCCTGTTCAAGGTCCTGATTGAGTCTTGTTCACAGTTTTGGCTAGTTTTGTTCAAGGTCCAAGTTGGGTCCTGTTCAAGGTTCTGTTCAAGTCCTGTTGAAGATTTTGGTTGGGTCCTGTTCAAGGTACTGTTCAATTGTCCTATTCAAGTTCCTGGTTGGGGCCAGTTCAATGTCTTTTTCAACGTCCTGTTTGAGGTCTTGGTTGGGTCCTGTTTAAGTTTCTCGTTGGGTCCTGTTCAAGCTCCTGGTTTGGTGTTATTCAATGTCCAGTTCAAGGTCCTGTTTGGAACCTGTTCAATGTTTTTTTTGGGTCCTGTTCAAGGCCCTTAATGGTCATGTTCAAGGTATTATTCAAGTTTATGTTCAACTTCTTGTTGGTTCTGGTTCTAGATCCTGGTTTGGTCCTGTTCAAGGTAATGTTCAAGGTCCTGTACAAGGGCTTGTTTGGGAGTTGTTCAAGGTCATGGTTCGGTCCTGTTCAAGGACCTGGTTATGTCCTGTTCAAGGTCCTGGTTGGGTCCTGTTCAAGGTCCTGGTTGGGTCATGTTGAAGGTCGTGATTATGACCTGTTGATGGTCCTGTTCAAGGTCCTGCTAGGGTCATTTTCAAGTATCAGGCTGGGTGCAGTTCTGGTTAGGTCCTGTTCAAGGTCTTGGATGGGTCCTGTTCAATGTCCTGTTTAAAGTCCTTTTTAAGTTCCTGGATGGGTGCTGTTCAGGGTACTGTTAAAAGCCCTGGGTGGGGCCGGTTCAGGGGCCTGGTTGAGTCCTGCTCAAGGTCTTGGTTGGGTTCTGTTTAAGGTCCTGGACAAGGTACTTGTTGGGTGCTGTTCAAGGTCTTCATTGGGTACTGTTCAATGTACTGGTTGGATACTGTTCAAGGTCCATTTCAGGGTCATGCTCATTGTCCTGATTGGGTCCAGTTCAAAGTCTTTTTCAAGTTCATTGTTGTGTTCTCTTCAAGGTCCTTGTTGACTTCAGTTCAAGGTCCTGTTCAACATCCTGGTTGTGTCCTGTTAAAGGTCCTGATTAGGTCCTGTTCAAGGTTTGGGATGGGTCCTGTTCAATGTCCTGTTTAAGGTCCTTTTTAAGGTCCTGGTTGGGTCCTATTCAAGGTCTTGTTCAGGGTATTATTTGGGTCCTGTTCAAGGTCCATGTTTGGTTTTGTTCAAGATCCCTCTTGGGTCCTGATTAGGTTCCTGGATGTGTGCTGTTCAAGGTACTGTTAAAAGTTCTGGGTGGGGCCAGTTCAAGCACCTGGTTGAGTCCTGCTCAAGGTCTTTGGTTGGGTTCTGTTTAAGGTCCTGTACAAGGTCCTTGTTGGGTGCTGTTCAAGGTCTTCATTGGGTACTGTTCAATGTACTGGTTGGATCCTGTTCAAGGTCATGGTCATGGTCATGTTCAAGGTCCTGGTTGAGTCCTGTTCATGATCCTGGTTGGGTCCTGTTCAAGGTGCTGTTCAAGGTGATGATTGGGTCCTGTTCAATGTCTTTGTTGGGTACTGTTCAAGGTCCTGTTCAAAGTAATGTTCAAGGTCCTGGTTGGCTTCTGTTAAAAGTCCTGTGCAAGGTTGTGCTTGGGTTCTGCTCAAAGTCGTTGTTGGGTCCTGTTCACGGTCCTGGATTGGTCCTGTTTAAGGTCCAGGATGCGTCCTTTTCAAGGTCTTATTTGGGTCCTGGGTAAGGTCCTAGTTGGGTCCTTATCAATAACCTGGTTTGGTCCAGTTGAAGCTCCTGGTTGATTCTTGTTCAAGGACCTGGTTGGTTTCTGTTTAAGGTCCTGTTTGGGTGCTCTTCAAGATCCTGGTTGGGTCCTGTTCAAGGTCCTTTTCAAGGTCCTAGTTGGGTCCTGTTCGAGATTCTGGTTTGGTATTGTTCAAAGTCCTGGTTGTGTCCTCTTCATGGTCCTTGCTGTGTCCTGTTCAACGTCCTGGTTGGGTCCTGGTCAAACTACTGGTTGCGTACTGTTCAAGGACCTGGTTGGCTTCTGTTTAAGATCTTGTTTGTGTCTTCCTCAATGTCCTAGTTTGGTCCTGTTCAATGTCCTGATTGTGTCCTGTTGAAGGTTTTGGTTGGGTCCTGCTCATGGTGCGGTTGTTGATCCTCATAGGGTCCTATTCAAGGCCCTGGTTGGGTCCTGTTCAAGGTCCTGGTTGGGTCCTGTTCAAGGTCTTGGTTGGTTCCTGTTCAGGGTTCTGGTTGGGTCCTGTTTAAGGTCCTTGATGGGTCTTGTTCTAGGTCCTGTTCAATGTCCTGATTGCGTACTGTTCAAGGCACTGTTTAAGGTCAAAAGTCAAGGTTGGGTAATGATCAACGTCCTGGCTGGGTTCTGCTCAAGGTGCTGTTCAAGATCCTAGTTGGGTCATGTTCAAGGTCCTGGTTGGGTCCTGGTCAAGGTCCTGGTTGGGTCCTGTTCAAGGTCCGGTTCAAGGTTCTGTTTGGGTCCTGCTCAAGGGCCTGGTTGGGTCTTGTTCAAGGTCCTGGTTGGCTAGAGTTCAAGGTCCTGGTTGGGTCCTGTTCAAGGTCATAGTTATGTTCTGTTCAGGGTTCTGTTCAAGGTCCTGGTTTGGTCCTGTTCATGGTCCTGTTTGCATCCTGTTTAAGGCCCTGGTTTGGTCTTGTTGAAGGTCCTGATAGGTTCCTGTTCAAGGTACTTTTTGGGTCTTGATCAAGGTCCTGGTTGGGTCCTGATCAACGTCCAGTTCAAGGTCATGGTTGCGTCCTGTTCAAGGTCCTGGTTGGGTCCTGATCAAGGTCCTTTTCAAGATCATATTTGGGTCATGTTCAAGGTCCTTATTGGGTCCTGTTCAGTGTGCTTGTTTCGTCCTCCTAAAGGTCCTGGTTGGGTTCTCCTCACGGACCTGGTTGGGTCCTGGTTGTGTCCTGTTCAAGATCCTGGTTGGGTCCTATTCAAGGTATTGGTGGCGTTCTGTTGACGATTGTATTTGTGTCTTGTTCAAAGTCATAGGGTCCTTTTCAAGGTCTGGGATGGGTCATGTTAAAGGTCCTGGTTGGCTTCTCTTTAAGATCCTCTTTGTGCCCTCCTTATGGTCCTGGTTGGGTCCTGTTCAATGACCTGTTCAAGGTCCTGTTTGGGTATTGTTGATGGTTATTGTTGGGCCCTGTTCAAGGTCCTGTTGAATGTCCTTGTAGGGTCCTGTTGAAGGCCTTGTTTGGGTGCTGATTGGGTCTTCCTCAACATCCTGGATGAGTCCTGTACAATTTCAATTTTCAAAGTCCAGGTTTGGTCCTGTTGAAGGTCCTGGTTTGGTCTTCCTCAAGGTTCTGTTTGGGTCCTCCTCAAGGTC
Source organism: Ancistrus triradiatus (assembly GCA_025084515.1). NCBI lineage: Eukaryota > Metazoa > Chordata > Actinopteri > Siluriformes > Loricariidae > Ancistrus > Ancistrus triradiatus. The sequence continues at coordinate 12,593 of JAJAGP010002379.1, read as the reverse complement.
GTGGTTGTGTTAGGCTTAGGGTTAGGATTATGGTTATGGATACAGGCAGTTGTTAGGGTTAGGGTTCATGTCAGGGTTGTGTTTTAGGTCCTATTTGGGGTCCTCATTATGGTGCGGGTTGGGTTCTGTTCAAGGAGGTATTCAAGATGCATGTTGAGTAATGTTGAAAGGTCCTGGTTTGTTCCTGTTCACGTTCCTGCTTGGTTACTATTTAAGGTCCTTTTTGGGTCCTTCTCAATGTCCTTGTTGTGTCCTCCTCAAGGTCCTGGTTGCGTCCTGATCAAGGTCCGAGTTGCATCCTTGTCAAGGTCCTGTTTAACGTCCGGGTTGTGACTTGTTCAGGTGCCTGTTAAATGTCCTCTTCAAAGTCCCGATTGGGTCCTTTTCAAGGACCTGTTGAATGTCCTAATTGGGTACTGTTTAAGGCCTTTTCAAGGTGCTTTTTGCATCCAGGTCAAGGTCCTGGTTGGGTCCCGTTCAAGATCCTGTTCAAGATCATGGTTGGGTCATGATCAATGTCCTGGTTAGGTCCTGTTCTAGGTCCTGGTTGGGACCTGTTCAAGATCCTGTTTAATGTCCTGATTGGGTCCTGGTCAAAGTGCTGTTCAAGGTATTTGTTGAGTTCTGTTCAAGGTCCTGTTCAAGGTCCTGGTTGAGTCCTGTTTGAGATTCTGTTCTAGGTCCTGTTTGGGTCTTTTTCAAGGTCCTGGTTGAGTCCTGTTTAAGGTACTTGTTGGGTACTGTTCCATGTCCTGTTTAGGTCTTGATTTAGGTCTTAAACCTTAAAATGACAAGACCATGACCCTAACAGGACCTTTAACAGGACCTAACCCGGACCTTGAACAGTACACATCCAAGACAGTGAAAAAGTCCCAAACAGGACCATAAAATGGATCTGGAACAATACTCAATGAGGACATTTAACAGGAGCAAATCAGGACCTTGAACAGGACCTTGTACAAGACTCAACCAGGACTTTGTGCAGGACTTTGAACAGAACCTAACAAAGTCCTTGAAAAGGACCCAACCAAAACCTTGAACAGGACATTTAACAAGACCCAACCAGGACCGTAAACAGGACCCAATCATGATGTTGAAAAGGACTTTGATCAGGCCTTAACCAGGAACTTGAACAGGACTCAACCCAGACCATGAACAGGATCCAACCAGGACCTTGAACAGGACCCAACTAGGACCCTGAACAGGACCCAACAAGGACACTGAACAGGACTTTGAACAGGACCCAGCCAGGACTTTGAAAAGGACCTTGCAAATGACCCAACCAGGACCTTGAACAATAGCCAACCAGGACAATGAACAGGTCCCAACCAGGACCCTGAACTGAACCTTGAAAAGGACCCAACCAGGATCTTGAACAGGACTCAACCAGAACCTAGAAGAGGACCATGAACAAGACCAAACCAGGACCTTGATCAGGATCCAACCATAACATTGAAAAAGACTTATAACAGGACCCAACCCGGACCTTAAACAGGAGCCGACCAGGACCTTATCAGGACTTAACCAGGACCTTGAACAGGACCCAACCACAACCTTGATCAAAACCTTGAACAGGACCAAACCAGCACGTTGAAAAGGACCCAACCAGGACGTTGAACTTGATGTTGAACAGAGCGCAAACAAGACCTTGAACAGGACCCAACCAGGAACATGAACAAGACGTTGAACGAAACCAATCCAGGACCTTGAACAGGACCCAACCAGGAACTTGAATGGGAGCCAACCAGGACCTTGAACAGAACCTTGAACAGGACCCAACCAGGAATTTGATCGTGAGCCAACCAGCACCTTGAACAGGACCTAGAAAAGGACCCAACCAGAACCATGAACAGGACATTGAACAATACCAAACCAGGACCATGAACACAGCGCAAACAGGACCGTGAACAGGACGAAACCAGGACCTTGAAAAGAAACCAACCAGGACGTTGAACAAAAGACAAACAGGACCTTGAACAGGACCTAAAACATGACCTTGAACAGGACCCAACCAGGATCTTGAACAGGACCCAACCAGTACCTTGAACAAGACCAATCTAGGACCTTGAACATGACCCAACCAGTACCTTGAACGGGACTTTGAACAGGACCCAAAAAGTACCTTCAACAGGACCCAACGAGGACCTTGAACAGGATCTTGAACAAGACCAAACCAGGACATTGAACAGGACACAAACAGAACCGTGAACAAGACCAAACCAGAACATTGATCAGGACCATGAACAGTAACCATCCTGGACTTTAAACAGGACACTTAACAGGACCCAATCAAATTTTTTGGCAGGACCTTGAACAGGACCCAACCAGGACCTTGAAAAGGACCTTAAAAAGAAGCCAACCAGGACAGTAAAAAGACCCAACCACGACCTTGAACAGGACTGAACTAGGACCCTGAACAGGACCAACCAAGACCTTGACCAGGAACTTGAAGTAGACCAACCAGGTACTTGAACAGGACTTCAAAAAGGACCAAACCAGGAACATAAACCAGATATTGAACAGGACCCAACCAGGACCTTGAAAAGAACCTTGAAGAGGACCCAACCAGGAGCTTGAACAAGATGTTGAAAAGAACGCAAACATGACCTTGAACAAGACCTTGAACAGGACCCAACCAGAACCATGAACATGACCTTGAACAAAACCAAACCAGGACCTTGAACACGGAGCAAACAGGACCGTGAACAGGACCAAACTATGACCATGAACAGGACCTTGAACAGGACCCCACCAGGATCTTGAACATGACCTTTCCAGGACCTTAAACAGGACTTTGAAACAGACCCAAACAAGACCTTGATCAGAACACTAATATGACCTTGAACTGGACCTTAAACAGGACCCATCCACGACCAGGACCTTGAACAAAATCAAACCAGGACCTTGAGCAGAACCTGGAACAGTACCCAAACAGGACTTTGAAACAGAGCCAACCAGGACCTTGAACAAAACCAAACCAGGACCTTGAAAAGGACCTTGAACAGGAGCCAACCAGAACCTTGAACAGGACCTTGAATAGGACCCAACCAGGACCTTGAACGAGACCTTGAACAAAACCCTACCAGGCTCTTGAACAGGACCTAACCAGAATCTTGAACAGGACCTTGAACAGGACCCAACCAGGACCTTTATAAGGACCCAACCAGTACCATGAACAGGACCTTAAACATGACCCAACCAGGACCTTTAACAGGAGCCAACGAGGACGTTAACAGGACACAACCATGACTTTGAACAGGACATTGAACTGGACACAACCAGGACCTTGAACTGGACCCAACCAGAACTTTGAACAGGACCCAAACATGACCTTGAAGATGAGCTGACCAGGACATTGAGCAAGACCATAAACAGGACCTAACCAGGACCTTGAACGGGACCCAACCAGGACGTTGAACAGGTCCCAACCAGTACCTTGAACAGAACCAAACATAGACCTTGAACAGGACCCAACCAGTAACTTGAACAGGACCTTGAATAGGACACAAACATAACTTTGAAAAAAAAAAAAAAATCAGGACCTTAAACAGGACCTTGAACAGGACCTTGAATAGAACCCAACCAAGACCTTGAACAGGACCCAACCAGAACCTTAAACAGGAGTATGAACAGATGCCAACCAGGACCTTGAACAGGACCTTGAAGAGGACCCAACCAGGACCATGAACATGACCTTGTACAAAACCAAACCAGGACCTTGAATACAGCGCAACCAGGACCTTGAAGAGGACCTTGAACAGGACCCAAACAGGACCTTGAACAGGAGCAAATCGGGACCTTGAACAGAACCTTAAACATGACCCAACCAGGACCTTGAACATGGCCTATCCAGGACCTATTACAGGCCCTTAAACAGGACCGATCCAGGACCTTGAACAGGACTGAACTAGGACCGTGAAATAGGACCCAACCAATACCTTGAACAGGATCCAAACAGGACCTTGAACAGGATCTTGAACATGACCCAACCATAACCTTGAACAGGAGCCAACCAGTTTCTTGAGCAGGACCCAACCAAGACCTTGAACAGGATTCAACCAGGACCTTGAACAGGTCCCAACCAAGGCCTTGAACAGAACTCAAACAGGACCATGAACATGACCCAACCAGAACCATGAACATGACCTTGAACAAAACCAAACCAGGACCTTGAACACGGAGCAAACAGGACCGTGAACAGGACCTTTAACAGGACACAACCAGGACCTTGAACAGGAGCCAACCAGCACCTTGAACAGGACCAAACTAGGACTCCACCAGGACCCTACCAAGGCCTTGAATACGACCCAACCAGGACCTTGACCAGAACCTTGAACAGGACTCAGCAAAGACCTTGGACCGGACACAACCAGGACCTTAAATCGGACCTTGAATAGGACCCAACCAGGACCTTAAACAGGACCCAACTGTCACCCAACTAGGACCTTGAACAGGACATTGTACAGGACATATCCACGACCTTGAACAGGACCCAATTAGAACTTTGAACAGGACCTTGGACAGTACCCAACCAGTATCTTGAAGACCACCCAACCAGGACCTTGAACAAGACCTTGAACAGTACCAAACCAGGACCTTGAACAGAACCTAAACAGGACCTTGATCAGGGCCCAACCAGGACCCTGAACAGGACCTTGTGCAGGACCCAACCAGCACCCAACCAGGACCTTGAACAGTACCCTACCAGGGCCTTGAATACATCCCAAACAGGACCTTGAACAGGACCCAACCAGGACCTTGAACAGGACTCAAACAGGAACTTAACCAGGACCTTGAATAGAACCCAACCAGGGCCTTAAACAGGACCCAACCGGAAATGAACTAGGACCTTGAACAGGACATTGTACAGGAGACATCCACGACCTTGAACAGGACCTTGAACAGAACCCAACTAGAACCTTGAACAGGACCTTGAACAGTACCCATCCAGGATCTTGAAGACCACCCAACCAGGACCTTGAACAGGACCTAACCTGGACCTTGAACAGGACCTTGAACAAGACCCAACCATTACCTGAACCAAGACCTTGAACAGGACCCATCCAAGACCTTAACCAACACCTTGAACAGGACCCAACCAGGACCCAACCAGAACTTTGAACAGGACCTTGAATAGTACCGAACCAGGACCTTGAACAGGACCCAATCAGGACCTTGAACAAGCCCCATCCAGGACTTTTGAACAGGCGCCAACCAGGACCTTGAACAGGACCTTGAACAGGACTCAACCACGACTTTGAACAGGACATTGAGCAGTACCCAAACAGGACCCTGAACAGGATGTTACCAGGACCTTGAATACGACCGAACCAAACCTTGAAGAGGACCTTGAACAGGACTTTGAACAGGACCCAATGATGAACTTGAACAGGACACAACAAGTACCTTAACCAAGACCTTAAAGAGGACCCAACAAGGGCCTTGAACAGGACCTTGAACAAGATGCAACCAAAACCTTGAACAGGACCCAACCAGAACCTTAAACAGGATTTTGAACAGGACCTTAAACAAGACCAAACCAGGTCCTTGAACAGAACACAAACAGAACCTTGAACAAGACCTTGAACAGGACTCAACCGGGACATTTACTAGGACCCAACCAGAACCTGGAACAGGACCCAAACAGAACCTTGAACAGGACATTGAACAGGACTCAACCAGGACATTTAACAGGACCCAACCAAGACACTGAACAGGACCCAACCAAGACATTGAACAGGACCCTACCAGGACCTTGAAGAGGACCCGAGTTCCAGTGGGGCCCTTCCTGAGGCCCACAGTCCCAGAGGGGTCACCCCGGAAGTCCGCTGTTCTGGTGCCAGTTCCCGGGCCGTGCGCTCCAGCGCTGCTGCCAAGATCACTCAGAGGGCCTCACATTGGGTGGTCTGCGTCCGCTCCAGAACCCCCGAGAGACCCACCTCTCCATCAGTCCAGCCTCCCACCCACTCCCAGAGAGGAAACCGCCGAACATTTTCCCGCACCCCTTGGGTGGGGGGTTGGGCAGTCCGATGACGGACTCCTTAGGGGGAGGGTACTGTTAGGGACCGTTTTTCTTTTCTGTTCGCGGACCTTGTGGGGGTGGACTGCACCGCCCACAATGCTCTGCGGAACTCAAGAGGGCCCCGCCCGCACCTGAGACTCATTTTGTTTTGATTGTGGGACTTATTTAAGTTGTACTGTTTTCACCGCTCGTTGCGGGAGCATTAGTTCAGTTATGCTTCTGTTTGAGATCCACTTTTGTTCTGGGTTTTGTTCTGGATTATCACTGTTTTCATCGCGGTTTCGCCCGCTGGATTATCGCTTGTTCACCGCGGTTTCGCCCACCTGGCCTCTCTTGGTCGCGGTCATCACCCTTGTACGGCTGTGCGGCTGCGACCGCCGTTTGTAAGTTGTTATATTTTCTGTCGTTATTGCACTGTGGGTTCAATAGCTTTGTATAGCTCTTGTAGCTTAGCTTAGCTTAGCTTGCTCAGCTTCTCACAGCATCTCGTAGCTTAGCTTAGCTTAGCTTAGCTTAGCTTAGCTTTTCGTAGCTCTTGCTTTCTGCTTTTGCTTCTTCTTAGCTTTTGCTGTTATTATCGCTCCTTATTAGGACAATCACTTCTCCTTAGACCTTGCATACTTCTCTGTTCTCATCCTTTGTGGGTTGTGTTCTTTATCTGCTGCCGACATTGTTGTCATCAGTATTCGAACTACCATTATTATTATTATTATTATTATTATCATTGTTATTCCAACTATCTTTATTATTACCATTATTACTATTATCATCATTAGTGTCATTGCCATTTTTCATTATTTGCATGGTAGATGTTGCTGTTAGTATTATCCTTATTATTATTGCTGTTTTCACCTTGGCATTATTATTATCACCACTGGATTTAGGGCTATTATCTCCATGATCGTTTGAATTTTTTCTTATTTCTGCCACCATTTACTGTTGCCTTAGTTTGGACTTTTTTTTAATAAACTGTGATTAGACTGGAACTTCGCATATCGCCTGCTCCCTCCTTCCGTCTCTCGCACCCACTCACCCTAACAAGTATAACCTTGTGCAAACTTGGTTTTTGCTGATCAGTGTAAAACACAATGCATCAAGAATTTGCCTCCAAACCCTAATAAGCGCCTCAACGGGAAGAAGACGGTTGTGGGAGAGAAAGAGAGAGTGCAGATAAGAGTCATGGCCTTCAGCAGGGCATGCCTCGTCATCCACTATACAACTGCTTAGGCATCATTGTATTTGGAAAGATAGATATGATATTTATTTGGGAAAGATCACATGTAAAGATAAGAAACTGGCAAGGCCGATTACATTTGCTGTAATAAAGGCTATTTCTGACATGATTCCAGGAATACAAAGGAGCTAATCACTGAAATTTAAAAACTGGCTTTGTAGACATTATAGCTACTATTTTCTGCCCTGTTGTTGGGAAGATTGTTGCACTTTAGTGTCCCTGCAACAACCTGTACTCTCAAAGTATTTGCTCACATGATACAGATAATGGAGATGCTGCTGAAAGATCTTTCTGCATTGTGGATCCATTGGGATGGCTTGAATCCTGTCTTAGGATGGCTGCTTGGTGTACAGTCCATTTAGGGCCTCCAGATGTCAGACAGTATACAGTGATGCTTGACAGTTTGCGAACCCTTTACATTTTTCTATATTTCTGCATAAATATGACCTATCAGTTAATTTGAAGGTGAAATTAAAGTCAGGTGTTTTCAATCAATGGGATGACAATCAGGTGTGTGTGAGCACCCTGTTTTATTTAAACAACAGGGATCTATCAAAGTCTGCTCTTCACAACACATGTTTGTGGAAGTGTATCATGACACGAACAAAGGAGTTTTCTGAGGACCTCAGAAAAAGTTTTAAAAAGGTTAAAAAACATCTCTAAAGAGTTTAGACCACAGTTAGACTGAATGTGTACAAATGGAAGAAATTCAAGACCATTGTTATCCTCCCCAGGAGTGGTCGACCATAAAAGATCACTCCAAGAGCAAGGCGTGTAATAGTTGGCGAGGTCACAAAGGACCCCAAGGTAACTTCTAAGTAACTTCTAAGTGAAGGCCTCCCTCCTGTCTAATGTTAATGTTCATGAGTCCACCATCAGAAGAACATGGAACAACAATGGAGTGCATGGCAGGGTTGCAAGGAGAAAGCCACTGCTCTCCAAAAAGAACATTGCTGCTGGTCTGCAGTTTGCTAAAGATCACGTGGACAAGCCAGAATTCTATTGGAAGAATGTTTTGTGGATGAATGAGACCAAAATAGAACTTTTTGGTTTAAAATAAAAGCGTTACGTTGGGAGAATGGAAACACTGTATTTCAGCATAAAAACCTTATCCCATCTATGGTGGTGGTAGTATCATGGTTTGGGCCTGTTTTGTCACACCAGATAGTGAAAGCATAGATTCACATACTTTTGCCACTCCCTAATATGTCTTCTTCTTCTTTCGGCTTCTCCCTTTGTCAGGGGTCACCACAGTGAGTTAAACGTTTCCACCTCACCCTGTCCTCCACGTCCTCTACTCTCACCCCAACTCCCTGCATATCTTCATTTACCACAACCAATTAACTCCTCTTTGGTTGTCCTCTCCATCTCTTGCCTGGCAGCTCCATCGCCAACATCCTCCTACCAATATATCCACTATCCCTCCTCTGCACATGTCCAAATCATCTGTCTTCTCTCTCGAATTTTGTCTCCCAATTTTCCAACCTGTGCTGTTCCTCTGATGATCTCATTCCTAATCCTGTCCACCCTAGACACTCTTATAGAGAACCTCAACATCTTAAGTTCTGCCACCTCCAGCTCTGCTTCCTGTCTCTTTGTCAGTGTCACTGTCTCTAGCCCATACAACAAGGCTGGTCTCACTACTCTCTTATAAATCTTTCCTTTCACTTTTGCTGCGACCCTTTTGTCACACAGCACTCCTGACACTCTTCTCCACCCACTCCATCCTGCCTGTACTCTCTTCTTTACCTCCTTTCCACATTCCCCATTTCCTTGGACAGTTGATCCCAAGTACCTGAACTCCTGGACCTTTGTGACCACTGATCCCTGTAGCCTGACTGTTCCACCTGCCTCCCTTTCGTTTACACACATGTATTCTGTCTTACTACAGTTGACTTTCATTCCTCTCCTTTCCAGATTATACCTCCACCTCTCCAGTTCTCTTTCTACCTGTTCCCTGTTCTCACTACAGATCACAATGTCGTCTGCAAACATCATAGTCCACGGCGATTCCTGGCTGACCTCATCTGTTAGTCTGTCCATCACCAGAGCAAATAAGAAGGGACTCAGGCCGATCCTTGATACAGTCCCACCTCTACCTTGAAGCTATCTGTCACTCCTACAGTACAATCTCACCGCTGTCATGCTGTTCTCATACATGTCCTGCACTAATCTAACATACTTTTCAGCCACTCAAGACTTCCTCATACACCACCACAGTTCCTCCCCTTGGCACCCTGTCATAAGCTTTCTCCAAATCTACAAAAACGAGCAGTGTAGCTCTTTCTGACCATCTCTATACTTCCTCCATCAGCAGTCTCAAAGCAAAAATCGCATCCATGGTGCTCTTCCTTGGCATGGAAAACCATACTGTTGTTCACACACTGTCACCTCCTGTCTGAGCCCTAGCTTCCACAACTCTCTCCCAAATCTTCATTGTATGACTCATCAACTTTATGCCCCTGTAAGAGCCACAACTCTTGTACATCACCCTTCTGCTTAAAAATCGGTACAAGTAAACCTTTTCCTGCATTCCTCCGGCATACTCTCATTCACCAGAATTCCATTGAATAATCTAGTCAAAAACACCACTCCCAGCTCTCCTAGACTTTTCCATAGCTCAACCGGTATGTCATCAGGTCCCCTGCCTTTCCGTTCTTCATCCTTTTCAAAGCTTTCCTCACTTCTTCCTCGCTAATCTTTGCTACATCCTGTTCCACAATTTCTACACCATCCAGCCTTCTTTCCCTTTCATTTTCTACATTTTCATCAACTCCTCAAAATACCCCTTCCATCTTTCCCTCACCCTCTCCTCACCTGTCAGTACATTTCCATTTCTATCCTTGATCACCCTGACATGCCTGCACATCTTTCCAGCTCTATCTCTCTGTCTCGCCAGCAGATACAACTCCTTCTCTCCTTCCCTACTGTCTAACCATTCATATAACTTATCGTAGGCCTTCTGCTTGGCCTTTGCTACCTCCCTCTTTGCCCTTTGCCGCATCTCCTTGCACTCCTGCCTACTCTCATTAGTCCTGTCCCTGTCCCATTTCTTCTTTGCTGACCTCTTTCTCTGAATAACCTCCTGCACTTCCTCGTTCCACCACCAGGCTTCCTTTTCATCCTTTGCCTGTCCAGAAGACACATCCAGTACCTTTCTACCTGTCTGTCTAATTACTGTTGCTGCTACTACCCAGTTGTCTTGGAGCTCTTTCCTATCACCCAAAGCCTTTCTCAGCTCCTCTCTGAACTCCTTACAACATTCTTCCTTTCTCAACTTCCACCATTTGGTCCTCTGCTCTGCCTTTGTCCTCTTCCTCTTCCTAACCACCAGAGCCATTCTCCACACCACCATCCGATACTGCCTAGCTACACTCTCCCCTGCCACTACCTTACAAATCACCAATCTCTTTTAAGCAACCTCTTCTACATAAGATGTTGTCTACCTGTGTGCTCCTCCCTCCACTCTTATAAGTCACCCTATGCTCCTCCTTCTTTTGGAAATATGTGTTAACCACAGCCATTCCATCCTCTTTGCAAAATCCACCACCATCTGTCCTTCTAGGTTCCTATCCTTAACACCAAACCTGCCCATCACTTCCTCATCTCCTTTATTACCTTCACCAACATGACCATTGAAATCTGCACCAATCACCAGTCTCGGAATGCTATCAACCACTTCATCTAAGTCCCCCCAGAATCTCTTTTTCTCCTCTAATTCACAGCCAACTTGTGGTGCATAGCCACTAACAACATTCACCATTACACCCTCAATTTCCAGCTTCAGACATATTATCCTATCAGACACCCTTTTCACCTCAACGACATTCTTTACATAGTCCTCCTTCAGGACCACACCAGCTCCATTTCTCTTCCTATCCACACCATGGTAGAGCAGTTTAAACCCTGCACCAATGCATCGAGCCTTGCTACCCTTCCACTTTGTCTCCTGCACACACAAAACATCGACCTTTCTGCTCTGCATCATATCAGCCAGCTTTCTACTTTTCCCTGTCATCGTCCCTACATTTAGGGTTGCTACCCTCAGTGCTATATTCTGGCCGTTCCTGATTTCTCTCTGTGTCCTCACACGCTTCCCTCCTCTTCATTTTCGGCAATCAGTAGTCCAATTTCCGCTGGTACCCTGTTTGCTACCAGTACCAGTGGTGGTCGTTGTTAACCCGGGCCGCGACCGATCCGGTATGGTGAAATTATTATGAACACGCATACTTTATTAGGAAAATGTTTTACACCAGATGCCCTTCCTGACACAACCCTCACCATTTATCCGGTCTTGGGACCGGCACTAGAAATACCCTGCCTGAGCAATCTAGCGGCTGGTTTACCATCCAACCTTTCTATATGGCGCCAAAATATGTTGTTGGTCGTTGTATCGCAGGAGCTTGAAGATCAGCATGCGAGGCCGTGCATTTACATTTACATTTACAGCATTTAGCAGGCGCCCTTATCCAGAGCAACTTACAATTGATACAGTCTTACAATCCAATCTTACAATTACAGTCTTACAAGCAATTGTGGGTTAAGGGCCTTGCTCAATGACCCGACAGTGGCAGCTTGGCAGAGGTGGGATTTGAACCCTGGACCTTCTGGTCCATAGTCCATGGTCCCATAGTCCAGTACCTTACCCGCTAGTATCTTACCACTAGGCTACCACAGTCCCACCTGGCCGGTAAGAGCAGGCAACCACATGACTTTTTGTTCACATGACTGTTTCACACCATCGCCTCCCTCTAGTGTCGGGCATTGGAATTGCGTGGTTCCTAATAGTTACTTGATCTGATAACACCATGTAACAATTTTCAAAAACTTTTTTGTTCCCAGTTGTTAAGTGTGTTTTCCTGATTGTTTGTACCCTAAATGAATAGAAAAAAGTTATTAGTCCCTGTAAACTTTGCTTTTGTGGTCAGCACAATGATATTTTGAAATTGATCTATTTTTAAGGATATTCGCCATATTTCAAGATACTTAAGAAGCTTCTGGAGTTGTGAGAACTATCAAGAAGTTTCTAGAACTGTCCAGAATTATCTAGAACTTTCTGGGACTGTACAGAATTGTAGGTAGCTGTATAACTACAGTTATATAGGGCCACTATAGCCCTTCCTGAGAGACGGAGAGACATGATCTAATTGATTGGGATTGCATAGTAAGTGGGAAACAGCCATCACAGACAAAGGGGAATTGACCTAGACAGACAGGTGTGAACTCATTCTCTATTCAGATTCTGATAACGACAGTATTCACACTTCACCCCACACCCATTACAGGAGGAGCTTAGGAAGGACCACTACTTTCAAATGTATATATTGTGTGTTACTC